>CANYLF013068300.1:0-14696 GCA_948193215.1 Bocquillonia castaneifolia
TTGACACGATTCAACTAAAAAAAGTTGTAATTTTACAATAATTGAACAGACAGACTCGTCAAGAGCATCAGCCTATATATCCATCCTTTCTATCAAGTCAATATTAAATAAGTATTAAACATTTTTCTATCGATTCATTACCGACACAAACAATAATCATCACCAGTGTGAGTTGGAAAATTCAATGTTTTAGCTATAACTTAATTATCATTTCATTAATATTTTAAAGATTTTCTCTTTTCAATAATGGAGCAAAAAGAATCAACCCAATAACACTGTTTATTGTATTAGGGTTTTAAATCTGTTGCATTATTCTACTTAAAGTTTAATATAAATAAATTCTTTAAAATTATATAAATAATAAATTTTTTACTTTTCGTGTTTGATATAAATAAAAGTTCATTTATTATTCTTGATAGAGTAATAGATATTGGGCTAAAATTAGGCCCAATACTATGTAACAGAAAAATGGCATCTTTCTAGAATACTAATGAAATGGGGGACCAAGGGGACACTTGTAAGAAATCTAGCAGGTGCTCCCAAAACCCTAGATTCCTCGAACATACTATGTAAAGAATAGTACAAGCATATGTGAGGGAATTCTATTCTTCTAAACTCTAAACCCTTATATTCTCTATTTTTTGGATACTATTCACTAATTTAAGTATCGAAGTATGAACGGGACCCCCAGTCCTGACGTATTCCAACCTGTTATTTGTGTTGTAGAGACCCGCTGAACAGTAGTTGAGACCCGCTAGACAGATACAGACACCCGAAAGTAGAGAGTAGAAATCTGAATGGAGCAATCAGATCCATCAGTTGGTGCGGTGAACGTAGACAATAACACTGTCACCGGGATACCTGTGGGTACAACCGTAAATATCCCTCAAGGACCTTTTGCCAGAAATGGCGGAATACCATTTTTTGATTGGACACCCACAGGTCCGTCAATAAATATCACTTACCAACATCCCCACACCTCTAACCACACAGTCACAGCCAGATTCTTGACGCCCTCTCAACCAAGATTCAATACAACAGTACCAATAACAATGCAAACCCTCTCAAGAAACCCAACTTCCTCTTCAACTCAAACACCAAACCAAGGAATACAACCACAAGTGAATTTACAGGAAACAATGACCAACTTGATGTCGGAGATGGTTGGTATTTTCTAGCAAAGGATGGCTGCAGTTTTGCAACAATATGGCCAACCAAACTTGGGACCACATGGTCAAGCACCACCACAACCACCACCCCCATCACCACAAAACACCCAGCCGATCCAAGAATCATCTCACTATGTCCCTTATACACCCACTTACCATACCCCGACACCCAACTACTACAACCCAGAAACTTACCCACCAGAAGGTGGTGATGAGTCAGAGATCAGTAGAGGCCATGGCAGAAACCCGCTGGGGATATAAGGGGAGAGGCCACTTACAGTCGCAGGTGTAGAGTGGTAGATCTTAGATGTTTTCAAAAGGCTAAAAAGGGGAGATCTAGATGAGGATTTCCAGGGTGATGGTGGATCTCCCTTATCTGTGGCTATCTTACTGGAACCCCTACCAGATAAGATTAGAACCCCCAAGATGGACTCCTTCAATGGGTCAGGAGATCCGAAGGAACATGTAGCTAAGTTCCTAACCATGATTAGCCTACAGCATGGAGTAACAGACGCTGTAAGATGTAGAGTGTTCCCCACTACACTCAAAGGAGCCGCTCAACAATGGCATCTCTGGCTCCCCAACTCCTCAATTAACAGCTTTGCAGATCTACAAACTGCATTCAGGAAGCGATACAGGACAAATGTTCCACCCCCAAAGAAGTCAAATGACCTGCATAGATGTATTCAGAGGCCAGACGAATCTCTAAGGGATTACGTAGTGCGGTTCAACAAAGAGGCCATGTTGGTTGAAAGTCTGAATGAGGAGACAGCAATGGAAGCTCTAAGAAAGGGCACCCGCTTCCAGGAGCTACACAATAAGCTCATCACCAAGAAACCAACCTCCTTTAATGAGGCCATTACCATAGCTCAGAAACATGCAGATCTTGATGATGCACTGAGGAATGATAGAAGGGAGGTGGAAAAGAAAGGAGAAAACAGTAGAAGAAGAGATAGGGGTCAAGATGGAAAAGGTGGAAAAGAACCATATAGAAGCTGCTATGAGTATAATACCCGGCAAGACTACCCAAGCCGCGGCAATTTCACACCACTAACTGCTCGTAAAGAAGATATCTTACTCTGGATCAAAGAAAATGGAGAGGAGATTACAAAGCCTAGACCGTTGCGGGTGGAATCCCAGGACAGGCGAAACCATAGCAAATACTGCAAATATCACAAGGACCATGGCCACACAACTGAGGAGTGTAGGAATTTGCAGTATGAGATAGAACGGCTGGTCTAGAAGGGAAAACTCAAGAAGTTTATGGGGAATGCAAAGCTAGAGTAGAAGAGAGATAGGGAAGAGAAGAAAGAAGAAAAGAATGAACCACCGTCAGTAAGGAAGCGGATTGAAGGGAAGTTCTGGGGAGTCATAACAGGGGGAAATCCGTTAATAGAATCGCCAAAGAAAAAGCAAAGGCAGCAGGTGCTGACCATCGACACCAACTTCCCTGAAGTATCCTTTGATCACACAGATGCTGCTTATGTGAAAGAGCCGTATAATGACGCGCTGGTAATTGAAGCAATGATTGGGGAGTATTGGGTGTGTAGACTACTAGTGGGTGAAGGAAGCGCAGTCAACTTAATGACCAAGAAGGCATACCTGACTATCAAAGGGGAGCTAGCGGCTCTCAGACTTGTAAAAAAGCCATTAGTGGGTCTAGGCGGCAGGCCAATACAACTGCTGGGCATAGTAGAAATGGAGATGCAATTTGATGAAGACCCAGGCCCAACTAAAACACTAAAGGTGCCGTTCAATATTGTTGATATGGATCTGGCCTATAATGCTATTTTGGGGAGACCCCTATTGTATGAAACAGGTGCCATTACAAGCATCCGGTACTTGAAAATGAAGATCCCAACCTCCAAAGGTCCAGTGGTGATAAGAGGAAATCAAGAAGCATCCCAGAAGTGCTATGCAGTAGCCGAGGGAGGAAAGGAAGAGACACTCAGCATTGAGCAGATTATGACTCCTCACATAGGAGAGAGAAGAACAGAACCGGGGGATGTAACGAAGGAGTTTAGAATGGCAAGAGCCAAAGTGAAGATATGAGGAAGAATAAAGCAGCAAATGGAAAAAGGAGTCACTGATGTTTTGATGGACAATCAGGACTTGTTTTCAACAGACCCAAGGGAGATAAAAGGCGTTGACCTGAGCATAATTACTCATAAGCTCGCGGTTGATCCAAAGGCAAAACCAGTAAGGCAGAAGAAGAGGAATTTCAGCCTGGAGAAGCAAAGAATAATAGTAGAGGAGGTAAAAAAGCTGAAAGCAACTGGTTTCATTGAGCCGATTCAACATATAGATTGGTGTGCTAATGTAGTGCTAGTCAAAAAAACCCAACAGCAAACACCAGATGTGTGTGGATTTTATGGATCTGAACAAGGCTTGCCAAAGGATAATTACCCTTTGTCTTGTATAAACCAGCTGGTTGATTCAACAACGGGTCATGAGCTTTTTGCCATTATAGATGCGACTAACGGGTATCACCAGATCCCAATGAGCCAAGCCGACCTTTATCACTGATGGGGGAACCTACTATTATAGAGTGATGCCATTCGGGTTAAGGAACGCAGGAGCTGCCTATCAACGGCTGATGAACTATATGTTTCAAGGGCAGATAGGAAGAATAGTGGAGGTGTATGTAGATGATCTAATCATTAAGAGTAAGAGGGAGGAAGATCACCCCTGAGATCTCAGAGAAGTGTTCAGCATTTTGAAAAAATTTAGAATGAGGCTTAATCCAGACAAATGTGCTTTCGGGATAAAAGCTGAAAAATTCTTAAGATTCATGGTCTCGGAGAAGGGGATAGAGGCCAACCCGGAGAAAGTACAGGCCATACTTGATATGAAGCCGCCCAAGAATGTGAAAGAGGTTCAAAAGCTTAATGGCCGAATAATAGTGTTGGGAAGATTTATGTCTTGTGGAGCAATGAAATCTTTGGCTTTTTATCAAACCCTGAGAAATATGAAAAAGTTTGACTGGATAAAGAAATGTCAAACAGCTTTTGAGAAACTCAAAGAATTCTTGTCTTCACCACCAGTCCTAAGTCGACCCATGCCTAGGGAGCGGTTGTACCTGTACCTAGCTGTAGCAGATGAAGCTATTGCCAGTGTGTTGTTCAGAGAGGAAGATGGGGAGCAGAAGCTGATTTATTATGTCAGTAGAGTATTGAAAGGGTCTGAGTTGAGATACCCGGTGATAGATAAGCTGGCATTGGCTATTGTCGAGGCTTGTAAGAGATTGAAGGCCTATTTTCATGCTCATACCATAGTGGTAAGAACAAACATGCCGCTAAAAAAAAACCTTAGAGCGCCCAAAAGCATCCGGACAGCTTGTTAATTGGTTAATCCAACTGGGGGAACACGATGTAAGATATGAGCCTAGAGCTGCTCTAAAAGCACAGGTCCTCGCGGATTTTGTGGCTGAAATAGGGGGAGATAAGGAGGAACAGAGAGATGACTTTGTGCCAGAGAAATGGGAATTGTATGTGGATGGTGCAAGCAATGAAAAAGGGGCAGGAGCTGGTGTCCTTTTGATAGGACCAGGTAAAATCCAAATCATTTATGCCCTGAAACTTATGTTTAAAGCAACTAACAACTTGGCAGAATATTAAGCAATGATAGCCGGCTTATCGCTGGCAGAAGAAATTAAAGCAGAAAACCTAGTGGTATATAGTGATTCCCAATTGGTGGTGAACCAAATGAATGGCAATTTTATTACAAAGGAGCCACTGATGATAAAATATCTGGAGAAGGTAAAGAAGCTGTTACAAAGGGTGACAGAGAGAGGCGGCAAAGCAGAAATTTGTCATATCTCTAGAGAAGAGAATAAGGAGGCGGATATGTTGGCAAAAGCAGTGGCTGAAGGAGCAGAAGCTTTCCACAAGATTCCACTAAAGGAAGAGTTGACCAGCCCAAGTGTTGAAACAGAGGAAGTTCTGAAAATTGCAGAAATAGCCGAGTGGATGAAACCCATTATTGCCTATAAAATAACAGGGGAATTGCCAGAAGATAGGAAAGAGGCACAAAGGTTACAAGTAATTGCTTCACTTTACCATTACCAGTATAGAGTTCTGTTCCTGAAAGCAAGATCCTACCCATGGTGCCACTGTGTATCGTCGGGGGATGGCCTACACTTGATGAGGGAAATTCTTGAAGGAATTTGCGGATCACATGAGGCAGCCCCTACATTAGTCAGGAAAGCACTCCTTCAAGGATATTATTGGCTTACCATGTATAAAGATACGAAGGGATTGGTGGAAAGATGTGACAAGTGTTAGAAGCATGCTAAGGTGAGCCATCTGCCGGCTAGTTGTTAGTCACCCATTGAAAGCCCTTGGCCCTTTGCCATGTGGGGAATGGATATCCTTGGTCTTTTTCCACTGGCATCAGACCAAAGAAAGTTTTTAATTATGGCCATATATCTTTTTACAAAGTGGATAGAAGCCATCCCGGTGCCCACCATCATTGAGGAAAAGATAGAGAAGTTCTTTAGAAACAAATTTATTTGCAGATTTGGCATCCCCCACACCTTGATTACAGACAATGGAAAGCAGTTTGACTGTGAAAAATTCAAAAGCTTCTGCAGCAACTTGAATATTCAACTGCACTTTTCATCTGTGGCACACCCGCAAACGAATGGCCAAACAAAAAATGCCAATCAAAGTCTGCTGGAAGGGATCAAGAAGCGGCTAGACAATTTAAAAGGTGACCGGGTAGATGAACTGTACAGTGTATTGTGGGTCTACAGAACAACTCCAAGGAAAGCTACGGGAGAATCCCCCTTCCGCCTAGCTTATGGTATGGATGCAATGATCCCAGTGGAGATAACATTCCCACCATGGCACGTCTTGAACTATAATGAAGAGGAAAATGAAGTCTCTGTAAAGATTAATAACGATCGGTTGCAGGAGCGAAGAGATCAAGCCGCTATTCGAGTTGATGCATATCGATAGTAAGTTGCCAAATATCATGATAAGAGAGTAAGAGTCAAACACTTTAAAGTGGGAGACCTAGTCTTACGAAGAGCAGATGTGGGAAAAGGCGAGGCAGGAGTTGGAAAGCTCAGTGCAAACTGGGAAGGCCCCTACGAGATAGTAGAAGCGCTTGGCAAAGGGGCATACAAATTGACAAATCTTGATAGAACTGTCCTACCCAGGACCTGGAACGCCGAACTATTGAGAAAATATTATCAGTAATTATAGTTGTTTGCTCCACAATAATCAATGAAAAAGTTCAGGTTCTAACAATTTTTTATCTTACGCAGTAGTTGTCAAACCTCTTAAGAGGCTCCAAAAAGTCCATGCAAAGAGGCCAAGTCCTATTAAACCGCTGTAAGAGGCTTTAAGAAGTCCATGAGAAGAGACCAAGTCCTATCAAACCGCTGTAAGAGGCTCCAAGATAGCCCAAGAGAAGAGGCTAAGTCCTATGCGAAGAGGTCAAGTCCTATTAAACTGCTGTAAGAGGCTCCAAGATAGCCCAGGCAAAGAGGCGAATTCCTATCAAACCGTTGTAAGAGGATCCAAGAAATCCATGCGAAGAGGCTAAGTCCTATCAAACCGCCATAAGAGGCTTTAAACAGTCCAGCGGAAAATACAAGACACATCAACCCGCAATAAGACGCTTCAAACAGCCGGGCAAATTAGCTAAAAACTGGATTATAAAAGAATACCAAATAATAGTTGAAATAAAATTCAATGAGACAAAATTAGAAGGAAAAAAACAGAGGCACACAAAATAATATAACAACTTCCATTCAACAAAATAATATTGTTCAAAAAAAATGTTCAAAGAAAAAGACAAAGGCAACTAATTTACAGCATGTATAACGGCCTCAGGGTTTCCTCCTTAGCCGGCCTACATGCCACTACCGGGCGCGACAGTATCGCTATATGCTAAAGGGGAGACACCAGCAGGACCAGAAGGAACAACAGAAGTCTCCCCTTTCTCAGAAGCAGAAGGTAAAATTTCTTCGGAAAGAGGAGTAATAGATGGATTTTTAGTAGCAAGAGATAGAATCAGAGGTGCATCATCGTACCCTCATCATCCTCACCATCCTCTTCATCAAATACATCATCAACAAAGTGTTCATCCACCCCAACAACATTTGCACAATTGTCCCATACCTTGTTACAAAGAGCATTAATGTCAATTTCTGCAAGCCGAGGAGAGACGACCGAAACTTTACTGAAATGGTCTAAGCTTAATCGATCCACTTCTAGTAACTCAGCATTCGACCTCACAGCCGCTCTAGCCTCTTCAACCATCCTTTTTCTGCAAGCTTTATAAAAACCAGTAAGCACCCAACTGGTGAAAAGATTTGTAGTCTCCTATTCCTTAAGCCGCTCAGCAATAGCCCCATCTTTCTTAGTAATGAGGGCGAAATTAGAGGACTTTAGCTCAGTAATTGTTTTTTCCATCTCCTCATGTTTACGCTGAAACTCCTCACATGTTTTTTGCTATTGCTCCAGCTCAGTAATAAAATGAGAATTTTCCTCCTCTTTACCCTTCATCAATACATCAGCAGCAGCAAGGGCCAGGTCTCTATTCTTAACCTCAGCAAGTGCCTCGGCCAACTCACCATTAGCCTTATTTAAATCAGTCACGCTTTGGATGTTTGATTTAAGAGCATTGGCTTAGGCCACGCCAAGTGCTTCAAGATGCTGAAGAGTATGAACAACACATCAATGAAAATAAGTTACCAATAAACATATAAAATTAAAGGAGAATTATTGATCAAAATCTCACTTACAGAAAGACAGTGTTTGCGGGCCTCTTCGAGCAGTTTGGTTTCAGGGATCATGTTCAATTTTGCCATATCCATGGGAAGGCAAGCTACCTCTGAGAACCGCCTAGCAACCCCATCACTCCTCATGGAAATTTGTTTGCACTTAAGATGAAGCCAGTCGCCGGCTAGGATTGGCGCTCCAGATGTTTGATAGAAAACCTTCCTCAAGACATAGGGACGCTCAACCCCATCACTACATACGGCATACCCATCAAAGGAAGGAGCAGCAGCAATAGTAGAAGAACCTGCTCTCTCAGTAGCGACAATAGCACCAGAGGTGTGAGGGATAGCCGCCATTGAAACAGGCATTGAGGATACAACAATGCTGGTAGGTGGAACACCCATAGAAATAATAGATGTAACAGCTCCAGCAAGTAAGGGCCCAAGCCACTTCCACCGACACCAGCTGATGTAGCTAGAATAGTGGGAGTAGTGACATCAGTTCCAGTGGTTATCCCAGAACTGATAACAGGAGCCTGTACAACAACAGTTGCAGTACCAGAGGTCCTAGCTCTCTTGCTGGGTCTTAAAGATGGTATCGTATCAACAAGTACCATACTCAATGCCGGCTTTAGCAGCTAGCTCTGCTACTAAATTCAAGTCAACCTCGGATGAGCTAGAGGAAGAATTGGGGCTACCCAAAAAATCTAATATCCGGATTCCCTTGGAAAGATTGCTAGGCCTAAGAGGGGGCGGTGACAAAGGAAGGAAATTTTGCTCATCTTTTACGTCAGCTAATAAACTAGCCAGCTTAGGATCTTCTTCGCTAGCTAGCCGGTCAGAAATTTTTTCTTTAGCCGCTCTCTTAGATGAAGGTCTCTTAGGGGATGATCTCTCAGCAAGGTAACTAGACACCCGTTTATTTACACTCACTCCCTGACCAAAACGAAGAGCAGTAAAAGCCTGTAGTTCAGTTTGTTCTCTCTTTTTGAGTTTTTTACAGTCAGAGGGGGGAGAGACAACCCAGTCACGAGGCAAAGATCGAAACGCATCCTCATGCTCAATAATCAAAAACCTATTTTTTAAACCATGAACTTTGGGAGGACTACCATCCCAAAAGCGGTATGTTGTACCACGCCAAGAAGTTGATGCAAACATCTCAGTTTTTCTACTGGTCAGTTTAAAGAATTGAAAAAATCTATCTACTGGTGGCTCAACATTAGCCCACTTGTGAACATGTAAAAACCCTAAAAAGCTGCGGATTGAATTAGGGTGAAATTGAGACAGGGGAATAAACCGACCCTCTAAAATTTTCACTAAAAGAGGTTCTTAGGGAATTCTTAAACCAGCCTGTAATTGACTAGCATGAATAATAATTCTATTACTATTTAAACGATTAGAGGAACGGCATGTAGCACTAGGACGATGATAAGAATAACCATCATGTAAAGGGTATTTATGAATAAAGGTATTATAAGTATTCAAATTGGTGAAACAGACTTTATCTTAGACACATCAGTGAACATAGAATCAAAACCAGCAATGTTCTTAGCAGACTCATTAAAATCAGGAAGAACCATTATAAAAGAACCTGTATGTAGTCGAAGGTGATTAGAGAAGCAAAGAAGCAAAAGCACTGGTGAAGGAAAAATCTCGAAAGCAAAAGCAGAAAATAAGAAAGGAGTGACAGAGAGAGAAGTAAGAAAAGTAAAAAAGAAGTAAAACAACACAATTTATAGGAAAGGGAAAGAACTCAGGATAAAATCAAGGCCGTAGGATCAAATCGAGATCAACGGTGGAGAAAAATAGGAAGTCAAAGAGACACTGACATACGAAAGGTTAAAACGGCAGGTAGTAAATGACAATTATTAATCGCGAGAAAAGAGGAGACGTGTCGCGTCATAAATGGAGAAATAATTGACAGATGAAAGGGCATCAGAAATTTGAAAAGATAAAAATATATATAAATAGCAAAAAAAAATTTCAAAATTCAAAATTTCCCTTAAAAATCTCAGTGAATCTACATGAAATTAGAGGGAAATTTTTTAAGCCGCTCGATTTTCACACCTTAAATCGGCCAACGGGGATACATATATGGCCTTCAAAAGTAAGCCGTTTAATTCATATTATATACAACCGCTTATCTTTAGTTCAGATAAACTAAAATCCAAGCCGATGCTTACAAAATAATAAAGAAGTCATAAATAACTTCCCATACTTGAGGGGGGGAGTACTGATAGAGTAGTAGATATTGGGCTAGAATTAGGCCCAATACCATGTAACAGAAAAATGGCATCATTCTAGAATACCAATGGAATGGGGGACCAATGGGACACTTGTAAGAAATCTAGCAGGTGCTCCCAAAACAGATTCCTTGAACATACTATATAAAGAATAGTACAAGGACATGTGAGGTAATTCTATTCTTCTAAAACCCTAAACCCTTCTATTCTCTATTTTCTGGATACTATTCACTAACTTAAGTATCGGAGTACGAACGAAACCCCCCAGTCCTGACTTATTCTAACCTGTTATTTGTGTTATAGAGATCCGCTAGACAGATACAAAGACTCGGAAGTAGAGAGTAGAAACCTTAATGGAGCAACCAGATCCATCAATTCTATATATTTTATTAAAATTTTCAAATTAATTATAATTAAAATAAATTCATTTTTGTACAAATTATTTAGAAAAAAAGTGGATTCCATAATATAATCAAACCAAATAATGGTATTGCAATTAGTTTTGGAGTGGAATTTCACATAGTTAGGATTTTTACATCCATAGCAAGTGAGAACATATTTTTAAAAAATGTTCATTAGCTTGAGAATGTAATTTACCAAAGTAAACAGAATTTATATAGCTTCAAGTCCATAAACCTGGTTCTATATAACTCTTCAACTCATTCTAAAGGATTTAAATGCATATGCCCAAACATGTAAATCTAAATACAGAAGAAAATGGCTTTGAAATATTAACCTCAATCAAAACTCCAAATCTATCTTTCTAGCAGCGGAATAACGAATCTTAACTTCTGTCAAGTCACGAATAATGTATGCAAGCCAAGAATCATCAACAAATGATTAATTAGGGATGGTTCTATAATTTCCATATCCTAAATATCCAGAAGAGGAACAAGATCTAAAGTGTAGAGAGTTTTTCTATGGGAGAGAGAAAATTAAGTGAAAACTAATTTCACGACGTAATTCTGATCAACTCATCTTGTTGTGTTGACTACAAACTCTTAAGTCTGCTTATATCTAAAAACCTAAAAGATAGGAATTTAGTTGTATTTAATTAATAACTGTAAACCAATGAATTTAATACTTAATTAAATTTTATTAACTAATATTTATCTCAAAATATTAGTTAATAATTAACATTAGTTATCCTGACAGAAACTTATTCCTTGGGCTTGTCAGGAAACGGGCCTTGACCGATCATGGGCTTACCAGGTTAACCCATCTAATTCCAATAACTTCCACTCGTATATGATGGAGCACACACCTTACGTCAAATTTCCATCTTCTTTCATACTGGTAAATAGACCGTGTGACCAGCATACACAACAAGAGTTTTAATGCTATAAATCGGTTAAGAAAAAAATAACCTCTTGATCTAGATCCTTTATAATTTTTTTTATACACTATTATCACGATCCCAATACTACAAATGTCACCATTTTTCATTTTGATCTTATGCAACTTCTTATTTTCACTATTATGAGTATGTATCATAATAGGCATGCCAGTGAACAACAAGAACATGAATGTGATTATAATGGGAAGTTTCCCTTTTGCAAATAGTTAAATCATACAATCTGACTTGCTTTTCTAATGAGACTATCCAAGCCCAATCTATCATGACTTCTCACAACTCTCTAAGATAACAATCATCAGACCATATTTCAATAAATATTCTAAAGGTACTAAGAGTAATGTCCAAGAACACTATAAAGTTTATGGAAGAGTCTCACACTAGGGAAATTAGTTGAGATCGGCCTTAGATAAAAGGAATTTCCCATCTCATGGTCACTGTGAGCACACATAGTATGAAAATATATGTTATGGTGTTCATCCTTTCTTTAAAGGGCGCATGTATTTAAAAGTAACACTATACAAAAGAATCAGTTTAAGAAATGTTATAACATTCCCCTTTAAGGTACTCAACCAAAAAGGCTCCTTTTGGTTTAAACAGAAGTTTCAGTGAAGACTACTCATAGTTTTCACCTAGATTATTATATAATGTATATTATAAACTCCGCTGCAATAACTTTCCTACCCGACAAGATTTAATCTCGCACCTTAATAAGACTCATCTTATAATTTCTGTAAGACGGCATCGTATTATAAATCACTCTTGATAGCACTCCTGCTTTTAAGTTTAAAACACTGCCTCATTCTAACTTTTATCAACACATCAATTAAATTAGAGTAAACACCTGTGTGAGTGGGCTACTTCTCTATTCCACATGCTCATAATAAATGTTTCACAAAACATTCATGCACAATGATGTATTGCCAAATAAATTTCAATACTCTTATACAAAAGAATCAGTTTAAGAAATGTTATAACATTCCCCTTTAAGGTACTCAACCAAAAAGGCTCCTTTTGGTTTAAACAGAAGTTTCAGTGAAGACTACTCATAGTTTTCATCTAGATTATTATATAATGTATATTATAAACTCTGCTGCAATAACTTGCCTACCCTACAAGATTTAGTCTCGCACCTTAATAAGACTCATCTTATAATTTCTGTAAGACGGCATCGTATTATAAATCGCTCTTGATAGCACTCCTGCTTTTAAGTTTAAAACACTGCCTCATTCTAACTTTTGCCTGCAAATCAATAAAATTAGAGTAAACACCTGTGTGAGTGGGCTACTTCTCTATTCCACATGCTCACAATAAATGTTTCACAAAACATTCATGCATAATGATGTATTGCCAAATAAATTTCAATACTCTTATTGAAAAATCATGAAATTGTCTTACACAAACTAGGAATAAAAATAGAAATAAATTCAAACACTATGCAGACTATAACACCAATGTGCCTTGCATAAGTGCCTCTATCTATAGGTTTGGTCATAGGATCTGCCACCGTATTTTGCGTAGTTATATATTCCAAGTTTATTTCTCCACGTGCAGCCAGGTCTTTTACATAGTGAAACTTAATGTTGATATGCTTAGTCCTACTATGGAATTTTGGATCTTTGGTATAAGCAATCGATGATTGACTATCACTATAGACAATCAATGGTTCATTTAGGGAACTGATACCTAAATGACTCATCTATTAAGTCAGGTTGCCTCTTATGCTGCAGCTAAAAGTGCCACAAATTCAGCTTCCATTGTCGATAATGCAACACAAGTTTGTTTCTTACTACTCCAAGATATGGTACTATTGCCATACAAGAAAAGGAAAGCCTTATGTAGACTCCTCTTATCTACATCTCTAGCCCAATCAGCATTAGTGTATCCTCTCAATTGCAGATTCTGACCTTGATAACATAAATTGAAGTTTGTTATGCTTTTTAAGTATCTCAAGATCCTCTTAATTGCTTTCCAATGTGCTTTACCATGATTGGATTGATATCTGCTTACCACCCTAATGGTATAGCGGATATCAGGTCTTGTACACAACATTGCATACATCAGACTCCCAACAACATTAGCATATGGAACGTTCCTCATATGTTTCACTTTTTGTGGTGTCTGGAGACTGAGACTTTTAGAGAGTTTTTGATCTTTAGCAATAGGAGTACTTTATATCTCACAGCCGTACTTTAAAAAAAATTAAATAAAAATTTATTTAATTAAGCATTACCACATCATAAACCATATCATTTGTATCATGTTTATGTGTGATACCTTTTGTATATAATGTGGTAGAAGAGTATTGTGTGGAAGAAGGAGTTTTGGGAGTTAGAGTAGAGTAAGGACCTAAATGTAGGAAAAGTTGGAGTTATTGGTTAATATAACTTTTAGTGAGGGTTGATAAGATATTGGGTTTGGGAGACTATATATGGGAGATGGGAGAGGGAATAAGTAACAAAATAATAATAATAATAATAATAATAATAATAATAATAATAATAATAATAATAATAATAATAATAATAATAATAATAATAATAATAATAATAATAATAATAATAATAATAATAATAATAGTAGTAGTAGTAGTAGTAGTAGTAGGAGATGGTGGACAATTCCACCACTCAACTATCCATCACCACCCATACAAACATATCTCTTTCTTTTCTTTTCCTTCCTCCCTATACGTATTCTTTTCTTCTACCAAAAACCTCCATTGATAAAATTATAAAGCTTTTAATAGAGAAGAAAATTAAAGTTTGGAGGAGACTTTAATGTAAGTAGATTAATTTGAAGGTTTAGAAGACAATTGAGGTAAGTATTTTCTTTGGTAGTTTTTAATTAATTTAGGGTTTATGTAGATGATAATCGGGTTTTATTCTAATAAATCAATGGGTTTTTAATGCAATTCTCCATCATTTTGAGTTTAATTAGCACTTATTTTATTATATTTTCATAATTTACAGTTCTACGGTCATAGAGGATCAAACCAGAGCGAATTAGGAGTCTAGATGAGGGAGAAATCGCAAAGTCAAACTTTGTTGACCAGACCTAGCCGGACCTTGGCCAGACCTGGAGCAGAGGGAGCTTTTTGGACAGCAAGGGGTCCATTTGGCCGGACCTTGGCTGGACCTGGCCAGGCCAGGTCCGGCTGGGCATCGTTATTCCGCTTCTCTGAGTGGTTCCGGTTCATTTTG
>CANYLF013068491.1:0-25796 GCA_948193215.1 Bocquillonia castaneifolia
GTAAGGAATTGTGAGATTATGATGAACTCCAAATTTCCTACAAAAATCAATGAACTCCAAGGACACATATTCACCACCATTGTCTGTTCTTAGAGATTTCAAAGTGCAACCAGATTATGTTTCAACAAACTTCTAAAATTCTTTGAAGATTACAAAAACACTAGACTTTGATTTCAGAAAATATATCCATGACATTCTGGTGAAATCATCTATGAATAGCAGAAAATATTTGCTACCATTTAAAGAAGTGGTCTTCATTGGACCACACAGATCTGAGTGCGCCAATTCCAGCTTGCTAGTTGCTCTCACCACATTATTTTGAGTAAATGGCAGCCTATGAAACTTCTCAAGTTGACAGCTTTCACACTTCTCCTCATGAACACTAAACTCAGGAAGATCATTGATTAGAGAGGCAGCTTGCATATATTTTAAGGTCCTAAAATTAAAATGACTCAACCTTTTGTGCCAAAGAAAAGTATCAAAGACTTTAGCAGCATACACATGACTAATTTCAACATTCAACTTTAAATAAAAACTATTGTTGGTCATTTTAATTTCAGCAAACCTAGAACCATTTGGATCAACAATGCAGCACAAATCGCCTTTGAAACTCACACAATAGCCATTTTTAATCATTTGAGGAACACTAAGTAAGCTTTGATCAAGTTCAAGTATGAACAAGACATTTGAGATTAATTTCTTACCACCATTAGTGCCCATAAGTATAGATCCTCTGCCTTTTGCTTGAACTATTGCCCCATTTCTAAGCTTGACACTTGTCTTATAAAATATTTATAGAAAATACATTTTTTTTAAACTTTACTTTCTTACTCATTTTTATATGTTTTTACTCTAATTTATAAAATATTTGTATTCTCTACGCTTCATCTATTATCACCCTTACCTTATCTTATATCTCTCTCTTTTCTCTCTCATCTATTATAACCCCTCATCTTATCTTATCACACACTCTCTCTTCTCTCTCTCTCTCTCTTTTTCTTTCTTTTCCATTTTTTTATCTCTACGTTTTCTTTTTTGTTTTCATTTTATGATGAGATTACAGTTATCCTTTTTCTTCTTCTTCTTCTTCTTCATCTTCTCATTTACTGTTACTATCTCTTTCTTTCTCTCTCTACATTTCTCTCTCCTCTTTACAAATCCGTTACTCTACTTTTTTTTTATCTTTCTTTTCTTTTGACCTTCATTTAAAGCACTCTAACTCATTATTGCGGTTTGCAGTCGTTCTTCACGTTTTTAGTGGTGAGCTTTTTTTTTTTTTTTTTTGCTGTTTTTGCTTTAAAGTTGAGATTCATTTATGTTCTTCTTTTCTTTTTTCTCTATCTCTTTGGTTTTATTTTTTTCCTTCTCGTCTTGTTGATTTCATCGTCTTTCTTTTATTTCCAGTTCTAGTGTCGATGTTGATGATGATCTATTTCTTAAGTGTTTCTTAATTGTTTCTTAAGTTTTTCTCAAGTGTTTCTTAATTGTTTTGTAGGATAATAAGTTTATGACTGTTAACGAAGATGCTGGTTGTTCGAAGGCGGAATCTGATGTTGAAGATCTAAATATTGAATTACAAAGAATGATATTGTTATGTTTTTCATGGAACTAACCTTGAAGAGAATTTCATTTGATGTTTTTGTGGTTATTTCATAAGTGTTTCTTAATTATTTCTTAAGTGTTTCTTAATTGTTTCTTAATTTTTTTGCAGGATAATGACTTTTTGACTATTAATGAAGATGCTGGTTGTTCAAAGGTGGAATCTGATGTTGAAGATCTAAATATTGATTTACAAAGAATGATATCATGGAACTAAACTTGAATAATTTCATTTGATGTTTTTGTGGTTATTTCATAATTGTTTCTTAAGTGTTTCTTAACTGTTTTTGCAGGATAATGAGTTTTTGACTGTTAACGAAGATGTTGGCTGTTTGAAGGTGGAATCTGATGTTGAAGATCTAAATATTGGTTTACAAATAATGATATTGATATGTTTTCATGGAACTGAACTTGAAGAATTTTCATTTGATGTTTTTGTGGTTATTTCGTAAGTGTTTCTTAATTGTTTCTTAATTGTTGAAGATCTAAATATTGATTTACAAAGAATGATATTGATATGTTTTCATGAAACTGAACTTGAAGAATTTCATTAGATATTTTTGTGGTTATTTCATAAGTGTTTCTTAACTATTTCTGATTCTAATTCATATGTGTCTCATAAATGTTTCATATGTGCTTTTTTGTTTTGTTGCAAGATAATCGATTTTTTTTCATAAAGCTTCTTATTTTAGTGATTTTTTGGAAAATCCATTGATGATGAAGAGGAGAAGGAATATAATGGAACATTTAATTAAACAATTTATACAAGTAATTGAATAATTTTTTGGTCTTTTTTTATAGATTGTCTTGGAAATAGTAAAGGAGCAGTAATGCAATTTCTGAAATTTTATATATTTTTGTATATTTCTGAAACACATATGAATAAATATGAAACACAAATATAAAATATATATGAAACACATATGAAATAACGAAAAACACATATGAAAAAATGTAAACAGCAAGAAATTGTCAAAAAAATGAGTAAAAGGGTTCATTTTTTTTATTGTTTTCATAAGTGTTTCATGAGTGTTTCATTTTTTTTTAAACTCATTGAAAGTAAAATTAAACATTTTGAAACACATATGAACGAAATATGAAACTGTCAAAAAAATTAGTAAAATGGTTCTTTTTTTTATGTTTCATAAATGTTTTTTATGTGTTTCAATAAACGTTAGGCAGCTGATTAATAAAAGTGACATGTATAATTATAAATATAAAATTTATTAGGTATTTTACTAAATAAAGTGCCGGTTTGATGTAAAAGTAAAATTTTCCATTGTTAATTAATTATTGGAGTTGTTAGCTCTCTTCCCATTAACCGGCCCGCTGCATTGATGGGACGCTCATGTACAAGAAGTCAAAAATTTCTTCTAAAATTCTCTAGCAAATGCCGTTTAATGATACGAAAAACTCTCAAATAATAACACTACTTAAATAAAGAAAAATGAGAATACCACATTTCCACAAAGGATAGCTATTGCGATTGTGATGTTTGTCATGACAGAACAAATGTGAGTTGAAGATTTGAAGGAGGTGGCAGCAAGCAACGGATATGAAATTAATGCGCTAATTAATCTTTGTATTGGGACTGTTTTCACTTTTCAATGATTTGCAATTTGCAAGTCATCAACAATATTGAAGGCAAATTTCAAAAGTTTAGTTAAAGTCAGTCCATGATCAGTAATACTGTAAATACACATATACGCCTACCTTTTCTTCATAATAATAATAATAATTTACAATTATATCAATTTCTTTGTTCCAAGACTTTCCATTTACATGATGTCATATTTGCTGAAAAAAGTCTACATTTTCACTCGGATGATAAAAAGAATCAATCAATACTTGCCAAGTCCACACGTAATTGCACCTGTGATTATTGCTGTTTGCCCCCTCACAATATTCCATTGCTGTACCTACTTGCCGTGTGACAAGGAGCTCATGAGCTAGCTATAGCATTACTATATATTAACATTAACAACTTAATTATACTAGACTTTCAAATTGCAGGATCGATGCTTTGTAGAATACTAAAATAAAGTTTTGGCTTTTTTTTTTTATAAATTTGAGTTTTTAAATTAGAAATATTTGATATGCATTTGGGAAAAAAAAAGTACTAGGAATTAATCGAAATTCTCATGTAAAGTGCAATACTCTTATATATATATATATATATTAAAAAAAAGAAATAAAGTGCGATCCATTTATTTAATATGCATATCATGAACTTTCCTGACTTTAGACACTATGACTGCTGAAAAATTATGTCAAACTTTGAATTGTTATTTTCATTGTTAGACTTCTCAATATGTTTTATTGTTGACTGCCATAAACACAGAGTAAGAGCTGCTTGCTTCCTTATTTATTAGAATTTCTGCAGCAGTAGGTCTTTTATACGTGAAAATGGCAAACCTGAAATCCTGTTTCCAACTTCTTCTGAATCTGCTTTCCTTTCAGCTATTCTTGTATTCAGATGGGCTTGAAGCAACGAAACCTAGTGCCAATTCCAGCTCTTTTAATGGAGGTTGCATTGAGATAGAGAGGGAAGCACTTGTTAAATTGAAAACATATCTTAAAGATCCTACAGGCAGGCTTTCTTCTTGGGTTGGAACAGATTGCTGTTCATGGCTCGGTGTTGGTTGCAGCCAGCAGACAGGAAATGTCATTCTGCTCGATCTTAAAAATCGATTTCCACTCTCCTCTCTGACTGGCAATTCATACGATAATGGTAAGTCAGCTTATGAACTCTCATACCTTGGTGGTAGCATAAACTCTTCTTTGCTTGATTTGAAGTACTTGAATTACCTAGATTTTAGTTTTAACAATTTCCAAGGTTTACAAATTCCAAGCTTCATTGGTTCTCTCAGTCAGCTTACTTATCTTGATCTTTCAAGCTCAGCTTTTTCAGGACTAGTCCCTCCTCATATTGGAAATCTGTCGAATTTGCGCTATCTTAATCTGTATGGATTTTCATTTCCACAGCTTCGTCCTCACAACTTTCAGATTTCTGATCTGAATTGGATCACTAGACTTTCTCATTTAGAGTACCTAAATTTAGGGTATGTTAACCTTACTTCTGCATCATCCACTTGGCTGCAAGATGTCAATATGCCCCCTTCTCTGTCTCAGCTGTATTTGCCATTCTGTAATCTAAATTACATCCCTCCAACTCTTCCGATGATGAATTTCAGCTCTCTTCTCCTCCTTGACCTTCAAGGAAATGAGTTCAACACTACAGTACCTCAATGGCTGTTTAATGTTAGTACTCTCATCTACCTTGACTTATCAACTTGTAAGATTCAGGGCCCTTTACCAAAAGATGTTGGAAAAAGTACTTTTTGCAATTTGAAAGGTTTATGTCTGTCTGATAATAGTATTACTGGTGAGATAAATGATTTTCTAGGGAGTTTGTCAGAGTGTAGTAATAGTAGCCTGGAGGTATTTACAGTCCTCCGAAATAAATTAAGAGGGAAGATACCTGAGTCAATAGGAAAGTTTAAGTATTTGAGAACTTTAGAACTTGGAGGCAATTCTATTTCTGGTTCAATTCCATTGTCCATTGGAAACTTGTCATTTTTGCAGGAATTGGACCTAAATACTAATCAAATGAACGGGACGATTCCTAACACTCTTACTCAGCTGTCAAAATTAGTTTCCTTGGATCTAGCTTTCAATTCTTGGAAAGGTGTTGTGTCTGAATCTCATTTATCAGGTCTTGCAAAGTTGGAAGTATGTCACTGTATCCTCTCAAAGGCAGTCTTTGGCTATTGATTCAAGACATGATTGGATTCCTCCCTTTAGTCTCAGGGTGCTTAAAATGTATGATTGTCATTTGGGTTCCACATTCCCTTTATGGCTTAAAACACAAAATAATCTTTCTGGTTTGGTCATAGCAAGTGCATCAGTTTCAGGAAAAATTCCAGATTGGATATGAAAGTTATCACCAAACCTGGGTTTGTTAGATCTTTCTAATAACAAATTGGGAGGGAAAGTTCCCAGTTTATTACAGTTTAGGCCAAGAGCTGTAGTTGATTTGAGTTCCAATCTCTTGGAGGGTTCTCTTCCGGTTTGGTTTAATGTGACTTACCTTAATCTAAATCAAAATTTGTTTTCTGGTCCAATTCCTCCAAATTTCTTTCAAGAAATACCATTATTAAGTGCCCTTTACCTTTCTGATAACTTGATAAGTGGATGCATTCCCTCATCTATAAGTAGATTAAACAGTTTGCAGTTTCTTGATCTGTCGAAAAATCAGTTATCAGGAAATCTCCACATTCCTTGGGAGAACCTGAATCTTGTTGTCATTAATCTATCCAATAACAGCCTATCTGGTGAAATTCCATCATCAGTATGTTCATACTCCAACCTTGACACACTATCAGTTTTCAGAAACAACCTCTCTGGTACACCCTATCCAGCCTTGAGAAACTGTACAGGATTGTCCACACTTGATCTTGGAGAAAATGGATTCTCTGAAGCATACCAGAGAGGGTTGGAGAGGAGTTTCCAAGATTGTCAGTCTTAGGTCTAAGAGGCAACATGTTTAGTGGAAATATTCCTGAAGAGCTCTGCACTCTTCCTGCTCTCCATATCATGGACTTGGCTGGTAACAATTTTTCAGGATTCATCCCTCCATGCCTTGGAAATTTAAAATCTCTGTCGCTCTATCAGCCCTATATCCCATACATGTATAGATTCTATTCTGATAAGATGGAGTTGGTTGCCAAGGGAAGACAGCTTGAATACATACACACAGTTGATCTTGTAAATCTGATAGACCTGTCAAGAAACAGTTTCAGGGGAGAAATTCCAGAACAGATAACTGATCTTGCATATTTGGGGACCCTGAATCTGTCTCAGAACCAGTTGACAGGAAAGACATTGGAGAGCTGCAACGGTTAGAAACTCTTGATCTCTCATTGAATCATCTGTCAGGCTCCATTCCTCCAAGCATGTCTTCAATGACTCTCCTGAGCTCCTTGAACTTGTCATATAACAACCTGTCAGGACCAATCCCATCAGCCAACCAATTCAAGACTTTCAATGATCCTTCCATATATATAGGAAACTCTCAACTCTGTGGATCTCCACTACCCATTAGCTGCTCAACATCAACTAACGAGGATCCAAAGTTAGGCGGTGATGAAGACGAAAGTTGGATAGATATGTGGTGGTTTTACATTGCCATGGCACCTGGATTTGCCGTGGGGTTTTGGGTCGTCTGTGGAACTTTGATACTAAAAGAAAAATGGAGATATGCGTATTTCCAGTTTGTGGACAGAATAAAAGACAGAATTTATGTGGCTGTTGCAGAGAGCAAGTCTCGTTTACTAAAAAAGTTGCAGAGTGAAAGATGAGACACTGAGATTTATTACTTTATATTGAATTCTATTGCCATTTTTTTTTTTCCTTTTCTTGGTATGTCATTATTAGTAACTTTGGTCAATGTGGTCTATCTGGTTGATTGTTAGCTATAGTTCTTTTGGGCTCTGTTTCTTTTTAGCTTCTGCATTGCTGGAACTTGGCTGACTTTGTGTTAGTTGTATGGTGAGATTTTTGCTGATTTATCAGCAAAGAATTAGACCATGAAGGAAGATGAGCATACAATTCGTAAAATGCATATGCATTTCCTGTCAATTCCCTACTTGCAAAGACAAATACAGTTTTGTAACATTATTCTTTTGATCACATTAAGTTCTTATGGGGCTTTGGATAGATTTCCTACTAAGACGTACAGATTTATTCATGAATCAAGCACTTCAAAAAACTTCCAACTGTAACAGCCTAAAAAGAACAAGTTAACAAGCAAAACCGTCATGATTTTACCAACACTGGAAAATCTCCAAATATCTTGCAAAAACATATTCATAATTTCATAAATAGAACTCACTTCATGATCCACTAATAAGTACATGGTAGATATTTCTGCTTCTTGCAGTCAGCTGATACGATTCTATGTAAAACACTTAGTAATTAAGTACAGCACCTGCCTAATTTGCAGATGTGCTTCTTACAGGCAGCCATTATACGGAGAGCTCAGCCTCTTCTTCCTTTCACTAAAGCTCAAGCTCCGAATCAAATTCGGAAAACAACACTGAGCTTCAGATTGTGCTGGTTTTCCGTTCAAACGGTTGATACATCCATTTGGAGTTGTTTCATTACTGCAAATAGAAGAGCTGTTCACGGTAGCATATGCATTTGTACTTGTACATTTCGAAGGAAGGTAAAATGTTATAGACTTGGCTTCTGTTCTGTCTTGTAAATCCTGTTTGTCTTCAACATCACTAAAGCTCTCCCTGAAGTATTCAATCAGTTGCTTCTTAAACTCAGTTGGGGAGGGTTCAGGTATTGGATTTACAGGGCTGCTTATGCTAGGAGATTCATCGCATTGCGGATTTTTTGTGAAGCTGCCTTGGTGATCTGGAGTTGTGCTACCCAATGGAGTGAAATCTGCATAAATACAGCTACTTGATAAGAAAACCAAACCAAAGCTGAAAGTAGATGTGCATAATTAGGAAATTATGCTGCTGCAGAGAGAAAATTTCCAGAATCTTACCACCATTGACACTGACGAAATCTTCAATATCAGATTCCATCCATGGCTGAGAATCGAAAAACGTTTCCTCTCGATTACCTGAAACAAGTAACAGGTACTAATCTATCAATCAAATACTTTACAAGTTCAGAGAGCAATCAATATTATCATCACAAGTTCTCCTTCGATGAATTCAATTGTCACGCAAATAGTAAATAATTCAATTATATGATCAAATTAAACAGATCAATATGGCCTGACATGAAATTATCACGATCGTTAAAGAATATGTGAACTAACAGCAAGAAAAGAACAAAGAAGAAAGGAAATATACATTAAGAAAATGAACTGAGAATCATACTCAAGACTCTAAAACTTGAATCATAAGGCGATGGAGATGAAGACTGGAGGAACTTGGAATTGGGTTCTGAGATGGAAAGATCACTATTCAGGTTGTTGTCCTTAATGGGTGACTGAAGTTGGAGACACAAATTTTCCTGAGAATTGATGATGGAAGTTTTAAGCTCCATAGCTGGAGGTTCTGAGGCCTTGTGAGTTGGAACACAATTACCCATGTCTGTAGCAGAAGTCTTCTACTCTGACATTATAGAAGTTGGAGTTTCTTTCACTTTCAGTTTCAGCTATCTTTCTTGACTGGTAAGAGAAGAGAGAGAGAGAGAAGAACTGGCAAGTGAGTTTATGCTTGAACAAGTTAAAAGCTGGTCACTCTCTCCAACTACAATATGGAGAGGAAGTTGATTGGTCTTGAAAGCAAAGTAATGGCATTTGCAGAGGTGGGTCCCTTTTTATTTTTATTTATTTTTTTCTACTGAGTTTGAATTTTTTACTTTTTATGTTTGATCCTTTGATGATGTTACTTTGGGAGAAGTACTATTATTTTAGTGGAAGCAGCTGCAAGACAAGAAAAGCTTGGGGTTTCATTATTAATTTTCTTTCTTTGAATGGACATCTTTTCTTGTTTTTTTTATTAAGTCAGCCTTTGCTACTATTGATTTCTTTTTAGACCCTTTTTTTTAATCTTTTGATGTCATGTTGGCATGAAAATCAAGTGAATTCAGGAATGGAGCCTCAGTCAATCATGTGATTCTTGAACCCAAACAAAAGACGCTTTAAAATCCCATGATCATTTGATTCCTTGGTAGGGAAATACTAGTAGTATACATGTCTATATTTCTTTTCATATTTTGTAATATATATAGTATTTCGATACTAATTTATATAAGTGTACATAAGTGATACTTGTTTTAATGTTTTTTTAAGATAAATATGATTAGCCTTAAGATTAGTAGTTAGCTGAGAATGAATGGGAGGATAAATTAGAGATGGCAATTTTACTCATACTCGATAGTATCCGATCCGACCCAATCCGAACGAGCGAATAAGTACATGTGACTGGGTTCGAGGTGGGTAACGAGTATATCCGAAGAATTTATTAACGGATATAATCGGGATGGGTATCTAAGTGTCTCGCCTCACTACTCGCCCCACATAAAAAAAATGCGGGTAATTTAAACCCGACCCGTCCCGTTTACGTGTATATATACATCATATATACACCTATATTATAAAAATACCATTAAATAATTATAAATTATAAAAATATTTTATTATTTATATATTTTAAATTGAAAACGGAGCGGGTTAGAGTCGGAGAATTTTAATTTTATAACGGGACGGATGTGGGGAAGAATTATTATAACCGTTCAGATACGGAACAGGATCAGATAGAACTAATTATAGATCAAGACGGTTATAAATAAGGTAAAATCCGGTTGTGACCCGGCGGTTGTCATCCCTAAGATAAATTTATCCAAGTGATGGGATGAGGATTCAACTCTTAACATTCCAGAGACTATCACCATTTCATTTATTTTGTCCGGCTTTTGTCACTCAAGAGTAAACCTGAAGTGATTTGATATAGATTGGATCCATTCAAAGCACAACTTCTCAACTCGGTAAAGACAATTGACTGATATGGAAGTAGCAATGTGCCGCTGCTATTAATGATTACTGTAGATATACATATTTTTTCTTGGCTTCCTGCAATGAGGGAGCTCCACTTGTTCGACTAGTCCTAATAAAACACCTAACTAAGCTGAAGTTGGTGAGAAATTAATGTGAAAGAGGTCCACATGGTAAGTGTAACAGCTTGAAGCACTGATGTCTTCGGTGTCTCTGACTTAGTAGAATAGAAACAGTAACATTTTTACAATCCACACTTGCAAATTAGTGGATGTGGGTAGAGTGGGTCATTCTCTTCTTCTACATGTATAATTTCTTTCCTTAAAGGGATTCATATCTAACTGCCCACCAACAGTTGGGTGCCCATAGAACAGCAAGAACATCATTAAAATGTTCTTATATTTCTTTTTTTTTTTCCCTCTAAAAGGGGATTCACATCAGTATTTTTATTTTTTTTTGGAACTGATACATCAGTATAGTTAGTAGTTAGTGCTTGAAGAAAAATTAATATATTGCTGATAAATGACAGGTTTGGTGGAGAAACAACTTCGTTGCCCCAACAATACAGAACCAAACTCTTGCCTTGCCTAGGCATGGACCAGCAGGTCTGGTTATATTGAAAAAAAGAGGATCATCGGGTTGTTGGTGAGGAAATATGGAACATTGAGGTCAATTATGTATAACTATATTTGCATTTGAACAAAATAACAAGAATCTTCATCCATTGCCTTGGATTCATTCTCTTTTTCAGTATGCAATGACCTATAAAGAAAGTACCGGACTGGTTGTTGTCAAATTTGAAAGCAAGCAACCCAAGTAATAATGCTTTATTGGAATCTTCTGGTGAGATTTTGGCATTGCTTGGTTTCACGACCGTGTGGGATAACAGTGGTGCTTTTTTCCTCATTTTCCATCATAATTGGCCAAGCTTTCTAACTAGGTATAATTGAAAACATTAATCTTTTGAATTAGTTCATTGACTTCCTAATTGCTAAGAAATTTTCTTAGCTGATACTATGCCATGATATTAATATCTCATATCAACTAAGAAAGGACTTGATCCATATAAAATTGAGTGCAGCCTCAACCTCAATTCATTAAAGTTTTGTTTGATTCATTTCCTATGAGAAAATAGAATTCTTGCAAATGAATTGCATGCAGAGTTCATTTTCGTGTTTGGTATGAAAAACTAAAAGTTTGAAATTTAAAGGTATTTATTTCATAATGAATAGATTGGGATTACTTATCTGCTAATATCTATATCTAGACTCCAAAGGATATGACAATGATAAGTAGCATAACGTAAGCATTGGTTTGACATTGACATGATGCAAAGAGCTAAATAAAATCAACATCATTAACAAACTTACAACACTTATGGCGTGGCGTGCCTTCACCAATTATTATTTTAATTTTCCTAGTTACTTGCGAATCAAAGTTCCACAAAAGACGCCCCATACGTTCAATCCCACAACGGCAAACTATCTATTTTGTACTCTATTGTAGTAACACCCCTTGTTTCCAGTACACAATAAAATTAAACAAACAACAGGCAATCAAATAGATACTAGATACTTGCAAAAGAAATCACAGCATAATACTCTTCAAAGGCTCATGCTAGGATAAGTGCATCAGCAGGGCATGGATATGGATGCTAGTGTGAGTGGACTAAAATGTGTCAAATGCTGATAATGTAAATGGATTTCTGGATGGATCTGAATAAAAATAGATCGAAGTATTCGGTTCATTCCAATTTCCAAGTCCTATATATGCATGGTGTGATTATGTCAATGATCAATGCACAAAACATTAGAAATTGTCACCTTAATATCCTACCTCGTCAATTCCCAACACATTTCTTGGATTATGACAAAGATGACCACTCTTAGGACATGGGAGGAGAAAACAAGGAGAATATTCAACAGATACGGCTAACACTACAGACAAACTATGGGAACATAAGTTGCTGACCTGCTGTAATATATTGCTGCATACTCTGGCAATAAGCAGTCTACAATGAGAATAACACATTAATATGACCAAAATCTAATGATCAAAAAATAAAAAAAGAAAGCCACGTACCATTACTTGTATAACAACTCCTGAAAGCATATACGATGCATCCTAAAAATACTATTCAACAGAATCCATTCAGACGGAAACAATAAGAAATGCCAAACATAAGGTTTTACCTTCATTTTCAGTTACAAATTATTAATTCTTATCCTTGTGTCTTTTCTCCCAGGTTATTCTGTCCTATGTTTATTCCATCCCCTAGATAACTGATCCTCTCTTCTTTCCGTTCCCAACCCTTTTCTTTTCTTATTTTATCTTCTACATACACCCTATAAAGCCCATCTCTACCAAACAATAATCAACTTCTTTAGGCTTGGATCACAAAGACATGGAAGCAAATGGAATGAGGACTAAGAGCTTCCGCTATGAAGACTACAATAATAGAAGGGTGTTTCTGAGGAGCTATCCCCTTCAAAGGGAAGGAGAAGACCAGAGTGCCAATGAAGAGATGAGTAGGGTCACAAGGAACTCTGAGAAGAAATCAGCCAAGAAGATAATCCTATCAATAATTCACTGGAGTGAAGGGAAAATTGTGGTTTTGAGGAGATTCAAGAATAAGCTCACAATTTATGTCATAGCTTGTATTCCTCAGGGCATTAAGACCCGTGCAGCCCTAATTTCAGCTTGATCTGTAGCATTTTCTTCCATGTCTTATCAGAAGGCAGCTGGTGCTTCTACAGTTACCTTTCAGCCTAATTGCATCAACAGCTCTCAAGACCCCATCTACATCTATTTATTCTGACATCAATACAAGGTATAAAACCACTTGAGTCCAACTTGACAAGTGGGGAAAACACGGTGACTCATTCTTTAGCAGCTCTCTCTCTCTCTCTCCCTATATATATATATATATCAGGTCTCCAATGTATCAAACATTACACAGTTCATGAAATTTCACATGTGCACAGAAAATCCAATGAATCTCAGAATTTGTAGCATAAGCTGAGGCTGAAATTGGAAGATATGTTTTTTAGAAGACATCAATCCCCAGTCCAAAAAAATAAAATAAAAAACATAAATTGCTCAAATTTTACATATCACGCATTTGCACTTGTGTATCCAACATAATTCTTATCAACAAAAAGAACCTCTTTGGAATCTAGTAATCTAATAGTTATATGAGAAAAAAAATAATCAAAAAAATATATTTGCTAAAAAAATCCGTACAATATTCATCAAACAATGGTTATTGATACACTACTTATAACAGATGATTTGATCACAACAAATTCTGATGGGTGCCATATTTACCCATAAGAGTTAAAGATTGAGCTTACTTCCTAATGCACAGACAGGAAGTTTCCTTCGTCAGAAAAATATTATTGACACCCCCATCGTGAAGCACCCAACCGCCACCCAAGGGCTCAAACGCTCACCTATTTCAGCAACCACATAAGTTGTCAGAATGTATGTCAGGCTAGCATATACAGTCAGATGTTTACAACATCAACCTACACGTACATCCTATCATAATGCACTTTCAATCATAATTTTCTTTCACGTGATTTACATGATAAAAAATCTGATTTAAAAACATATATAAGTGGCTCTATTTCTTGTTGTAAACTTTAGAAAACATAGGACATGATACTATCAGATTTCCAATGCACTCTTACATTTTCTTATTCTAATTAATACAGTCAGAGAGAAAACTTTAGCATCCTCAGATTTTAAAGCAAGGAATTTGGCTTCTAGATACTAAAATCAAGTCAATCCTTCTAATAAGGTTGGAAATAAAGGAAAATGTTACTGATTAGAATGATAATTTATGTTTACGATGTATGGCTAGCTTTCAATTGTATTTCCAACAATGAAAACCAGAAATTTTAGTACTAAATCAAATTAGAACTGTAGATGAGAAGTTATTATGCATAAAATAGTGCTCGTCATACTGCTCTTACAATCACAGTATCACTGATTATATATGAATTCCAAGTTCAAGTTAAATCTTATGAAACTTCACCATTCTTTGTTTCATCACAATCAAAAAAAATTTATCACTATAAATTTTGATAATCAGATAACAGACATTTTCAAACTAATTGAAATCTTTTGATTTCTTTTTTCCTAAAAACCCAAATTCTCACCAGGGCGATCAATGTCACCACAACTATCCAATTTTTAAAGTACATTGTTTACCTGCCCCACTCCCACTCAACTGTCACTGAGCTAACTAGATATTCTCAGCATCTTCAATCTCCTCTTCCTCCATTAAATTTGATCTTGGGTGTTAACTTATTAATTACAGAAAATGTTGTCCGGTGACTTTTTGTGTGCATAGTGGCATGGTAAGTTAGGTGGGAATTTTCCATTTACTGCAATAACTTTAACTCTCTTTAGATATCTAGCTCAGTATGTAATTTAATGGAACACTTTTTCCAAGAAAAATACACGCCTGGCCATAAATAGTAAAAATATGAACAGAAAAAGAAAAGGTTGTGAAATATTCCCACAGAAAAGACAAATATGTGATTTTTACTAGAGGCAACGGCAATACATTCAGCTTACCTATTCTGGCTGCCTTCCAAAAGAATCCACGGAACCTGTTCAAAAAGTTTATTACAGCCATTAGTCTCCAAGCATCTACTCCCTATAAATAAACTGCAATGACATGTAAAACACCTCACTATAAATATTTTGCAACAGTATTGATTCAAACTCAACATGCAAAGAGTACAAGGGCAAAAATCTGATTGTCTAACAAAATTCAAAGATTGGAAGGAAAGATATTATTTATGACAAAAAAAAAATGCCACTGAACTTGTGAACTGTGGCTTTAATCTGAACCATATCTAATTCAATCTTTTGTTGGGAACTCTACAATGATTCGAACCATTTATGGCAGGTTGACAAGTACAGGAGAAACTGAAATCAGGCACCAGTATATCAAACGCCTATATGTCATCCAGTTTAGTTACAGAAATGATATCTCACAGTAAAATATAATAGTATAGTATTTTAAAGAGAAAAAAAAATCTAGATATTTTTTCGTTTGTACAACTTCAAGTTTTGGGTCTCGCCCTCAGAACCAATTTCACTGCCCATGAGATAGAGAAGGTCATAAATTGAGGGTGGAAGAATCCCCAAGCCAATGGACCTTCCCCAGTTTTACTTGTATCCTAGAAAATGACTACAGGAGGGATTCCTTCCCATAATTAAGGAGACAGAAACACAAGTGATAATCAACTCTAATAAAGGGGAAAAGCAACTTAAATGATAATCAGGGCCGGCCATCTGAAGTGCCAATCATCAAATTTATCAAGGACAAGGCAGACCTAATTCTTTCAAGACGATGCTCCAGATCTAAAATCTAGACAAGTCTTGGAAACCCCAGAAGGAAGTACTGTAGTAGTAAGCATTCAAAGCAAAGCATGAGAGTCATGCCATGGGTGGTGGAATCCCCTAATCAAAACTCAAGGCTATGCTGTGCACAACAGCATCAGCGCCAGACATGTGGTCCGATCCTTAGTGGTAGAATAGAATGCCAACTCACTCACTCAACATTACTTACCTATAATCACATCAACTTGGAAGAACATGAAGAACAAGTAAAACACTAAAACTAGAAAGGCAAAAAAGACAAGAATTTCAAGTAGTATGGTTCACAGTAACCAAATGAAAGATATTATAAAAAGGCCTTATGTACAAAAAAATTCAAACCTTTCAATTTGTTTACAATTTTAACCAAACCTTTTAATTTTTTCTACATTGTCCTAACATTTACTTTCCACTTCAATTGTGTCCAACTTACTAAAATTGATATAAAGTTATGAATGATTAATGATTTAATTGACACAAATGACATCTTATTACAGAAAACAAATTACAATTATGTATTATCCATGAATCACTTATAACCACTAATTTAACAATTTTACATAATTTATATCAATTTGAGTAAGTTGGACACAATTGAAATTCAAAGTAAAGGTTGGGATAATTCGGAAAAAATTAAAAGATTTGGTTAAAATTGCAAACAAATCGAAAGGTTTGGCTTTTTTGAACATTAGGCCTTATAAAAACATGTTCTATCCAATGCCATTAGGATTTAATCTTCACAAATCATCCTTTCATCCCCAGTTCGTAACATTTTTTTTCTCATTTGCATCAAAGAAACCACATTGCAACCAAACTTACAAAATAATAACTTTAAAAAATATTAAAAAAATGAATAAAAAGAAGAAGACATACCCAGTTCTCTGCTCCAGAATAGCAGGAAAGTGCATCTTAACATAAGTGCAAGTACATATTCCCAATAACACCACCGTCAAGAAAGAATGAAAATTGAACAGTGCAGACTGCAAAACCAACAAAAACACGTCCCCTGTCACTATTTCACTAAATAAAAAAAAAAACCTAAGCCACATATGTATTCATAAAAATAATCGATTTACCATATCTGTTGACGATCCTCCTTTCAACTGTCACCTTTTCTCTACAAATTAAGACCAAAAAGAAATCAATTTCTTTTATTCAAATTAGGGTTTAGTGAGAGAAAAGGATGCAATTGTAAATAAAGAGAAATTGAAGAGCAAACTCACCGCTTGGATCCAAACTTTGCCTCAGCTTACAGAGAAGACAATGTAAAGAAACAGAGAGAGGTACCTTTTTTTTTAATTTTTTAAAGCTTCGATGTAGTAAACTGTGAAAAAAGTGTAGTAAAAGGCAAATTTTTACGTCACTGAAAGTGCGTCACCGATTGCTTCCATTATCTGCCACGTGCCCCAAGTATCTATTAGAAAAACTTATTAGAGCTGAGCTGATTATACGCACACACCCCCCTAAGGTTTACGTTAGTACACTTTAGTCCTTTTCCTTTTTTTTTCTTTATGGAATCCTTTTTTTTAATAAAAAGAAATTTAGAATTTTTTATTATTCTTGCATTCTTGTTTGTGAAAAATGTGTATTAAATAAAATGTCAGAAATTAAGTAATATATCAACCCTGTCTTGGTGGTGGAATTTTTCACTGTAAATAAATTTTTATAATTTTTTTAAGAACTTATCCTATTTGAATTCCAAGACCATGAGATCTATTACATTTTAAGATTTATTAAGTTAATTATAAAGTGAAATTAAATGCTGTTAATAATTTTCTAGTATACATATTACTAATTGAAATTAAATTTCAAAAGGTGAAAACTTTTAACCCTTGCAGTGCAATATAATGAGGTGAGCAGGAACCAAACCGAACTAAAGTTTCAAATCGAATTTTTGATTTAGTTTGATTCCTTACACTATAATTAATTGGTTTTGATTGAGATATAAAATATTTATTTTTGGTTAATGGTTTGATTTCTATAAATTGAAAAACGAATCACCCGAATTAACAGTACTCCAAAACGACGTCGTTTACACACACACACACACACACACACACACACCGCAGCCGCACACATGTTAGTGTAAGAAAAATATCTAGGTTTATACTTTATCTTAGAGTATTATTTTAGTTATATATGTATACCATATATAAATATTGGACTTACTATATATTATACAATGAAATTCATATCTAATTCAATTTAATCTTTAATCTTTAAACTGTGATCCAATTAAGTTCAAATTTAATGAACTTAATTCAATAATCTAACCGATTAAAACCGAAAATTTTAGTTAATCAAACCATTGACTTTCTTATTATAGTGTGGTTTGGTCTTTTACAAGATATATAATTAACTGATGGGTTTTGATTATATTATGACGGAACTTAACCCCATTGAAAAATATGGAAAAGAAAAATGAAATTAGATTTCATATGAATCATATCTTAGGAATTGAAATGCATGAAGTTTTTCTTTGAAGTACTTTTATAGGCCCAATAGTCCAGAACTCCATGACAGGAGCCAATCTATCCATTTGTAACACCCCTAAAAATAACACCCCATTGAAAAATATGGAAAAGAAAAGTGAAATTAGATTTCATATGAATCATATCTTAGGAATTGAAATGCATGAAGTTTTTCTTTGAAGTTCTTTTATAGGCCCAATAGTCCAGAACTCCATGACAGGAGCCAATCTATCCACTAGCTGAAATGAATTCTTATAAATGCTTAAAAGAGTGCCATTTTTTCCTGATTTCAATTCGAAGTGGAAAGGAGTATACAAAAAATGGTAGGATATAAAAGAGAATCAAGGGTCATTTTATTTATTGTTACATTACATCCCATGGAAAGGATGGAAATTTAAATTACAAATACACCTACTTCCATAGTTCTCACAAAAGGAAAAAGGAAAAAAAAATGTATACTTATCCAAATTATGCTAGGAGTAAATAACTTCTCAACTCCAAAAATTGTGGATCCAAAATCTAGTCATTAAAATCCAAGTTAAATGATGATGGCTGAAGCAAATCTCTTAAGCAACTTCAACCTCTAAAATGCCAAAATCTGTCATGCCCTTTTGCAGAAACAAGAAACTTTTATGATCCTTGGTTCCTGGAAATCAATGTCTTCTTCAGTTTGTTCCATCTATGTTCCAATCCTTTCAAGATTTTCAGACACTGTTTTCATCCTGGGTCGAACTTCAGGGTCTGCCTCTGTGCAGGCAAGAGCAACATGAAAAACAGCTAGCACTTCCTTTTTGGCATGTACTTCTTGTAGTAATGCTGGATCAACCATGTCTGATAATGGGTTCTCTTCTTCGAATCCTTTCCTCACCCACCTTACAATGTCAGGAATTTCTATAGAAGTTGATGTGGTTGGTGAAAGTTCAGGGGATTTTCCTGTCAGCAATTCTAGCAAGACAACTCCAAAGGAATAGACGTCCCATTTCTGTGTTGGTTTGCTTCCAGGAACTCGAGCTTCTGGGGCTCGATAGTTGTTGTTTCGCTCAGGTTGGACCGATTTTATGTAAGGTAAAGCTCCACCAATAACTCCGCCTGAAGAAGAAGGATTGTTGCCTGTGATGTTGATTAGTCTGCTTAGGCCAAAGTCTGAAATATGAGGCTGGAATTCATTGTCAAGGAGGATGTTTGAGGGTTTAATGTCTCCATGTACAAATTTTCTGGGACTACATTCATGGAGGTAGGCTAAGCCCCTGGCTGTTCCCTTGGCAATTCTCAGCCTAGTTGACCACGAGAGACTTGCAGATGGCTGACCATTTCTCCCTGAAAAAGAAAAAAATGGAACTTTTTATCACAGGCTGAATATTTGTAACTAATTTTTGAGTTGAAAATTCAGATGAAATAATTTAATTCGGACATATATATGCCTGTGCAGAGTGACAACTGCAGAGCATCAACTGAACAAGATATTAATGCTTCTATTATATGCTAGGAACATAAAGTCATAAAATAATGAAAGCCCAAGACAAATACATGCTGCTCCCTTCCACTCCTTGAAAATGTGCCTTATAAGATGCTACTCAAGGTAATGGAAAATTGAATTATGTATGTGGCAGCTAATTTTTTACTAAGATGATCTTAATAGGTCATATAATGCTCCTTTGCCTCGAGCAGCAACAAGATTTAAGAATTTCCCTACATTTTAACACTGAAAGACCTTGACTTGAAACTGAAGAGAACCCAGAATACTTTAATATTTGCTTCTACATTTGATAATGCCCCAACAATGTTCTTATTTTAAAGTCAAATGCTAGAATTCTGATGAGGTGAGACTCATGGACCCAAGCCTAATCAGTGAGACACGAATGCTGTGTGGTCCCAATATCTGTCAAAGCATGTCTAGGCTATTTCAAGCTCATTAATCAAGCACTAGATTAACTCAGTGGCCTTTTAAAATGCATACCCTTTATCCAATTTCTTCCCTTGAAAGAACATATACTACTATACATACCGTTGAAGTAAAGGCATGATATTTGAAAGGTGAAAAATAGGCGAAAAAAAGAAAAGCTGAAGGTAATATTCAGTGAAAGTGAAGAAGAGGAAGAAAGCAAAGGAACCTTCATAAAGTCACTTTAAACAACAGAATCTGAATCCAGCTGGTATGTATATGCAAATGAAGATTATAAGAAAATGCAAGACCAAGGAAGAGGGGGACAAGATCAACCAACATTAGAGGATCACAAGCTAGGTTGAGGAGGATCCAAAGTGGGCTGCAGCATTTACTTCTATTAAGTAAATGCTGTTCCTAGAAAGGAATAGTGGGTCATTGTTATGAGTTTCTGACCCATTCCCCTTGTGATTGGGAATCTAGAAATGCTCAAGTTCCTCTTAACTATCACGAAAATAAAAAAATCAGCAATACCATGCAAGGTCAGGCCAGTATTGAGGGACCTACCATTGGTTGGATCTCACAGACAGCAGTGCCCACCTAACTCTTACAGCCAACAATTAACTTTGGAAAACATATAATGTTCAGTCCAATCATTTCTTCCCTACTTACATGACATGAGTCTAATCCATGAGAGTCAAAATACTACTTCACAAGATCCAAATTTAAAGACATGGCAATAATACCACCCACTCCGTTAAAATTGCTAATTTATTTCCCCATTTGAAGGAAACATCAAAATTGAATCTATAAATGCTTACACTACAAAATTAGCATTCAACCATTCAATTAGCAACCACTACTCAGACACAAAATTTCTAAGTAGACATGATTATAGTGCAATTAGGAAGGAAAGTGAGAGGACAAAACGCGCATGGACCAGAAAAGGGAATAACAGTTGGGATGAGGCATTAAGTTTGTGCAGTAAATCATAGCTGGTGGGCACATGGCACCATTAGTGTCAAGGCCATGATGGCTAATAATATGTTCATTAATAAGAACCCATTCATGCCCCTAAATTCCCTTTAGTAAAAGCAACCTATTAGTGCTGCTACCTGATTTGTCCCCCTACACCTCCATTCCACACAGCCAAAAACTACTTTGAGGTCCTCATCCTTGATCTCACAGTATGTTAATGTTCAACAAAACTTTTAACCAAAAAAAAAAAACAACCTTTTACATATAACCATCTGGACCGGTGCTCACCTCTACATGTAACTTAAGAACTAGATCTAATGTGATCATGTAAAATTAAGGCACTAAAATGTTTTTTTTTAGTATAATCTCATGGCACAACAAAAAATCACCCTAAATTTTATCAATTAAGATTGCATTTAGGAACCAAGACACAAAGAATCAAACATCCACAAAAAACCAGAAACTAGTTAGAGAAACAAAGATAAAATACTGACCTTTAAGAGCATAAGCCAGGTTACCGTTGGAGATGAAATCACTAATAAGAAGTTTTTCATCAGGAGCCCAATAATAAGCTCTTAACTTTACAACATTTGGATGTTTGACCTTCCCAATAGCCTGTACTTCAGCCACAAATTCCTTGTACCTCTGTTCACCACCCTCACCGAGCCGCCTCACAGCCACCGGAATCCCATTTCCGAGCACCACCTTATACACAATTCCCAACCCGCTCTTTCCCAAGACATAAGCTGAAGCTCTAAGTAACTCATCTAACTCAAAGCTAAAACCTTTATCAATGGCCACCAATTCCCCATCTCCTTTACCTCTCTCTGCTGCTTTCTCTACATCTTCAGCCTCTGAATCCTCATTGCTAAGGCCATGAACACAAGAACAAAAGGCACAAGTTGTTGATTTCTCATTACCACCCAACTTAGTCTTCCCTGTGCAGCTACAACCATTAGAATCATCTTTCTTCTTCCAATAAAAGTAGACTATTACTAAACCAATAAAAGCTACACCAGCTGCATCAGCTAATGATATAAGTATAATCAACCCAGAACTTAAACCTTTCTTTAGAGTATTATTACTATTACTATTAGAATCCTGAGCAGAATCCTTACTAGATGGAGAACTCTGAGTAGAATCTTTACATGATTTCTGAAGAGGAAAGCCGCATAAAAAGGGATTATTGAGAAAAGCAGTTGGTCCCTGATTAGCAAAGGACCCAGTTTGAGGTATTTCACCAGTTAAATTATTGCCTCTAAGATCAAAACTAACAGTAACAGGTAAATTCCCCAAAGATTTAGGAATTCTACTAGTTAAATGATTGAAAGAAAGATTTAAAGTATTAGACAAGGACTTAAGTTCACCAAGATCATTGGGTATTGAACCCTTGAACTCATTATCAGAAAGATCAAGTTGGACTAAATTTTGCAAGTCAGGCCAAATCCCAGCAGGAATTTCACCAGAGAATTCATTTCTTGAAAAAATTAACCTCTGTAACTGCTTACAATTACTTAAACTCTCTGGTAAAGAACCTGACAAAGAATTGTTAGAAAGATCAAGGTTTTGCAGTCTAGGGAGATTACAAATAGAAGGAGGCAAGGACCCTGAAAGGTTATTACCATAGAGAAAAAGACTATGAAGTGAAGTAGCATTGAAAAGATCAGTAGGAATAGAACCATACAAGTTATTGTTATGAAGATTAAGTCTCCTAAGATATAAAAGAGTTCCAAGCTCAGAAGGAATATACCCACGTAAATTTTTTCCAGCAATTGCAATTCCAACTACACGAGGCTCTGAAACTCCAGAAATGTTCGTGCAAGAAATGCCCGTCCATTTGCATGGAGTTGGGTCATCTTCATTCCAGTCAGAGAAAGGGTTTACACCGTCTGATGGTTGATCAACTGCTGATTTAAGAGACAGAAGAGAGAGCCCATCAGCTGAAAGAGAAAGGGTTAGCTTTAAGTTCAGTAATAAGATGAAGAAGAAGAAGAAAATCAGTAGCTTGGTGTTCAAAGATGGAGCCTTTCCTCCCATTGTAATAAGTGGGTATCTTTTTTTATGGTATAGAAGAAGAGGAGAGGAACAGAGAAACAGAGAGAGAGAGGGATATATTTACAGTGTAGAGGAGGAAGAAGAAGAAGAAAAAGAAGGTAGTTGGGGTCATGGGTGAGTGTAAATTTATGAGAAAGAGACTTAAGAGATACGAGACTTCGATTGGAAAGAGGACCCACCACCCGCCAAAAGAAATATATATGTGAACAAAGAAATATATGAGTGCTAAAAGGAAGGGAAGGGAGTAGAAGAAAAGCAATTGCCAGAAGTTTGCTGATTGTTTTTTTTATGTATTCATATATTTTGATAGTGATTTCTTTGTTTTAATGAATTTTTCCTTTTTAATTTTCTTTTCTTGACTTGGAAACAAATTTAGTTTCTTTTGTTATTGGAAAATGGGTATCATTTTGGATGTTTTTACCTTTCAAGAACCGTAATTTTGGTATTTAAATGATAAAGGGTGAGTGAAACTTCTTGGAACACATTTATTGTTGGTTTGCTGTTGCTGTCAAATGGATATAGTGTAAATATTACAAAAATATTTTTTTTTTGTGTAACTCATTTGATTGATATTTGAAGTTTTATAGAATTTGGACTAGTTCAGATTTAAGTCTGCTTATTGAATTTTTAAGTAATTATATTCTTAGGAAATCAAACTCAATAACTTAATTAACTCGTACCACATAATTGGATAGTAAGAATATTTATAATTGAATTAAAAATTTGAGGTCTAAATCCTATTTCCGAGTAAAAAAATACCACAAGTTTGTTGTTTATGAGGTGCAACTCAGTGTTATGGTTCGTTTCATTTTTCTGTAGGGAGTTGAGGAACCGCTAAAAATCAATATAATCTTTCTATCTTTTAATTTTGTTATGTCCATTTTATGTGGTCCTTGACATGGACTTACAATGCGACAATCTCCATCAAACGACAAGGGGGGAAAGATATTATATAACAAATGACTATAAAAGGGACTTGTAATCTGAATGATCCAGGACTGTTCTTGTTCTTCTTCTTAGTACCCAGTTCACACACCATGCCTTAGCTATAGGGCAACTCATGTTAGAGTCACAATACTCCAACTTGTGAAACAGTATTATTTTACCCCAAAATACTGAACCAGCAACTAAAGAATTATTGATTATGCTTTCTTTCCGACAGTGTAATGAGATGCTAACTTGTTAATATTAAAATCATGATAATTCTGAAGAGACGCTTATATACAACACATGCATACTTTTGAGGTACATTAATTCATAATATCACATTCACATATTTTCTGTACGTAATGTGGAATTCTAAAAAACCAGCAACAACGGATTAATATTAATTAGATAATTGTCTGCACTTCAGAGATAACAAGTCATTAAGGTCTATCATATCAATTTTAATTCTTGTTAAAAGTCTCCCAGACATGACCTATTAGTAGAAATATTGTAATCGATCTGGGAGAATTCCCCCTCTCAATTATAAAAAAAAAAAAAAAAAAAAAAATTATTTCTAAAAGAAAAAATAGTGCTAACCAAATTCTAATCCATTCAAATGGGTTTCAATAATTAATACTATCTACATGATGTAATAGATAAATGGTTGGTGCAATGCAACCTCTCATTTACAATATTGTTCCTATTTAATAAAAATATCAGTTTGTTCCTATTTAATAAAAATACCAGTCTTAAGATTTTTTTTAGGGTGAATTACGATTGCCCTGAGATATAACCTATTATACTGATTTACCCCTGAGTTTTATATATTATACAATTACCCCCTCAGGTTTTACTCCATTTAACTATCATCGCCCTCTTTTAGATTTCACCGTTAAGAAGGAAAATAATATACAGTTACCCCCTGACATACTTTACGGTTTTACTCCTCCGATTTTATAATTTTTATTTTTACCCAATTTTGACTTTTTATTCATTTTTACATGATTTTACACCGAATTTATATAAAAAAGTAAAAGAAATTTATAATTTAATAAAAAATTTTAAACTCTAAAATTTTATTTATAATAAAAATAAAAATAAACTATTTTGATTATGATAATAATAATTAAAATGATTGTAAATCAAATAATTTTATGAAAATCATATAAAAAATAACTAAAATTTTTAAATTAAATAAAATATTACAATACTTAGAAGGTATTTTATCATTTTAATTTAATTAATTTTATTTAATTATTAAATCAAATGAAAAATATTAAAATGAGTAAAAACATTATATATAAAACTCGGGGGTAAATTAATAAAGTGAAAATATATGTTAGGGGGGTAAATGTATATTATTCTCCTTTTTGACGGTGAAAATTAACGGAGAGAATAATAGTTAAACGGAGTAAAACCTGAGAGGATAATTGTATAATATAAAAAAACTCAGGAACAAATCTATATAATAGGTTATACCTCGGGCCAATCGTAATTTACCTTTTTTTTTTATGCTATTAACCACACATGTAGCTTAAACAATCCAAGAAAATTAATATACAATCTCTAAATGCTATATATAGATTGTGCCTAAGATTAGAGAGTACCTTTTGACACCAATAACTATCATGTAACCAACACCACTTTCTTTGGAAATAAATTAATGATCTCATTGACACTTGTGTTTTACATTTGCATGCAATTCTTGGCGTCCAAATTTAATTCTTGACTCAAAGTACAGTAGAGGCAGAGTGGTTTAATTATTATTATTTTTTTTACAATTGCTTAATAGAATATGGCAGAATGATTAAATCCCACTTTTAATCATGAAAACCTGCTTAGAAGCTAAAAAAACTATGAGAGAGAAAGAGAGTTGAGGTTTCCAGCTAGTATTGTTGTTTGCTTATTAATGTTTGCTTCTATTTTGTTTAAGAATATATAGTTAATTATTTAATTTTGAAATACAATC
>CANYLF013068596.1:0-11649 GCA_948193215.1 Bocquillonia castaneifolia
CTTAATTAATGGAGATTAAGCTTACTAACTTCATGGCATTGTCATCATCATTTAGGCCACCACTTGATTTGTCCAAAACATGCTCTATAAAGGATGTTAAAGCATCTTTGAACTTCTTTGTCTTAGATCTTGTCATTGGTCTTTGATAAGCTAGAGGATCCTTGCTAGGTGCATCCATGATTGCATCAGAACTCCTGGATGTAATCATTACCAGAGATAAACTGGAAGAAAAAGAAACTGGGAAATTCTACAAGCCTAAAACTCCCAAGAGGAGAGTGATCCCTAGGGATGATCTGTTTAGGGGTAGCTGGAAGGGTTCAGCACAAGATTTGTTTGATAGGATGCTCACTAGAGGGCTCATTCCACAGATGATGCATACAGGGCCTCTCCAGACATGAACAGCCCTTATTGCCAGTTTCATCGCCATAATGGACACTACTTGGAAGAATGCCCAACTTTCATTTTTGAATTCCAAAAGCTTGTTCAATAGGGAGTGATTATAGATGTTGGTCAAGGAATGTGGGGCTTTGTTGATGAATGGATTCTCGTTAATGAAGGATTGTTGGGAGACTCCACTACTTTAGAGTTTACAGAAGATGAGAATCACTAGATGAGAGATTATTTAATCTGGTATCATGCTGATGAGATGCCAGCGCTACTACAGTTCATCGAAGATCAACAAGAAAAAGAGCTGAAGAAGAACGACAGAACAGAAGACATGGGAATCTGAGGCATCATCTAAGATCCTGGCTGCTTCATAGGATTTAGAAATCTTTGTTTGAGCAAATTCGTTTAGTAGTTTGTCTAGACCTTCTCTTAAAATATTGTTAATAAAAAGCAGCCTTTTTTCTTTTTGTTTTCTTTTCAAAAGTCAATGATATAAATGCCGATTTTGCTTACTTGTGTGATATTTTACTTGATGGCACTGTGCATTGCATAGATCATACCATAAGCATTTTTGACATTAATTTTGTGCAAACTCATTCTATTAATCTTGGCACAAAAGATAATCCAAAGGAAATAGCACTTGCATTTGATATTACTGCTAATGAGAGAGAAAATTTTTAAAAAACATTAGATAAAAGAAAAGTATTTGCATGGACATATGACAACATGCCTGGTATCGACAGAAGCATTGCAGAACACCACATCCCTATAAATCCAAACAAGAAGCCAGTCAAACAGAAGCTATGAAGACTCAGACCAGAATGGGTGAAGCTTATTAAGGAAGAAGTGGAGAAGCAACTCAAAGCCAGGTTTCTAGAGGTTGTCAATTATCCAGAATGGTTGGCCAATATAGTCCCGGTGCCCAAGAAAGATGGAAGGGTGAGAATGTGTGTAGACCACAGAGATCTGAACAAAGCATCGATGAAGGATGACTTCCCACTGCCCCATATTAATGTTCTGGTTGATAGTGTTGCATCAAGCGCTATGTATTCCTTCACTGATGGGTTTGGTGGCTATAATCAACTCATGATGGCACTCATAGATAAGATCAAGACAACCTTAATTACGGAATGGGGTATCTATTGCTACAAAGTCATGCCATTCAGATTGAAGAATGCCGGGGCAACCTACCAAAGGATGGCCACAACTCTGTTCCATGACATGATGCACAAAGAAATCAAGGTCTACGTACATGACATGATGGTTAAGTCATCAACCAGGGAAGGACACTTTGAAGCATTGGATCGATTCTTGGCAAAGGTTGAGAGGTACAATTTAAGGCTCAATCCAAAGAAATACATCTTTGGAGTAACTTCAGGGAAGCTCCTTGGACACGTGGTGAGCCAGAGAGGGATTGAGGTAGATCCGAACAAGGTGAAAGCTATTGAAAACATGCCAGCACCTAAGACTGAGAAGGAAGTAAGAGGTTTTCTAGGGAAGGTCCAATATATTAGCAAGTTCATCTCCAGATTAACTATGATCTGTGAGCCTATCTTCAGGCTGCTTAGAAAGGGCCAGAAGATAGAATAGGATGAATAATGTCAAATAGCGTTTAACAAGATCAAACAATACTTGATGAGCCCACTTGTTCTACAACCACCAAGGGCAGGAAAGCCATTAATATTGTATTTGGTCTTGGAAAATGATGCTATAGGAGCCATGATCGCACAAGAGGATGAAGATGGAGTTGAGCATGCTATCTACTATCTTAGTAGGAAGTTGTTATCCTATAAAGTAAAATACGACATTGTTCAGAAAACCTGCTTGGCGGTGATATAGACAATTAGGAAGCTGAGGCACTACTATCAATCCTACAGAGTTCAAGTTGTGGCAAAGGTTAATCCACTACGCTATTTGTATGAAGCTCCAGTACTAGTGGGAAAGCTTGCTAAATGGTTGGTGTTGCTAACATAGTTTGACATCCAATATTGGACTAAGAAGACCATCAAAGGGAGAGTTGAAGCAGAGTTTGTAGCCCTTAATCCTATAGAAGGACAGGAAACATGGGAATATGATTTTCCTAATGAGTCTTTAAACCTGATAGAAGCAAACGGGTGGTAGCTCTACTTTGACGGGGCAGTCAACCAGAAAGGAGCCGGAGTGGGAGCAATCCTAATCACACCAGAGGAAGAGAACATTCCTTTGGCCAAGAAGCTAGATTTCAAAGTTACTAATAACATGGCAAAGTATAAGGCATGTGTGTTCGGCTTAAAAGCAGCAATTGCAATAGGAGCAAGGAATCTCACCATCTATGGGGACTCAATGCTCATAATCAGTCAAGCCTCTGAGAACTAGGAGGTCAAGGATGAGAAGCTAAAGCCTTATGCTGAGTACATTCATATGCTCACCCTAAGTATAACGAATTGTACTTTTGCACACTTGCCGAGGGAAGAGAATCAAATGGCTGATGCACTTGCAACCTTAGCATCTATGTGGGATAATCCAGAAGATATAGCTATGAAGCCACTAGTGATGTGCAAATCAAGGATTCCTCGTTACCAGGGGGAACGAGTAATGACTATATATGGGCCGAAGGAAAAGCCATGGTTCTACGAGGTTTTGAGATTCCTGAAGAAGGGAGAATACCCAGAAGGAGCTTTGGGAAAGAATTATCATGCTCTAAGAGTTACTTCAAGGAATTACACTTATCATGAAGGGATGTTGTACAGACGAGCTCCAAACGGGATGCTACTTAGATGCCTTGATCAAGATGAAGCAGAAGAAGTTATGAAAGAGATCCATGCTGGGGTTTGTGGGCCTCACATGAATGGGCATACCTTGGCAAAGAAGATAGTCCGACAAGGGTACTACTAGGACTCTATGGACAGAGATTGCGTAAAGCTGGTCAAAAAGTGTCATGAATGCCAGTTGCATAAGAATTAGATTCATCTGCCACCTACTGAACTGCACAACTTAACATCTCCTTAGCCTTTCTTAGCTTGGGGGATTGACATCATTGGAGAAATAAGACCAACAGCTTCTAATGGTCACAAATACAGTGTCGTGGCCATTAAGTATTTATCCTGGTATGTGGAAGTAATCTCACTGCCAATAATTACTACAAAGAATATGGCTGAATTCATCAACAAAAAGCTCATCAACAAATTTGGGCAACCTCATCACATAGTCTCAGACAATGGGGTTCAGTTCCAAGAAGAAATGGCAGATCTGCTAGAAGAAAAGGGGATTGAACATCACAGGTCATCGCCTTATAGACCTCAAGCCAACGAAGTAGTGGAATTAGCTAACAAGACTATTAAACGATCCTGGCCAAGATGGTGAAGACCTATACAGATTGGGCAAACAAATTACCCTTCGCTCTCATGGGTTACAACACAACCATGAGAAGTGCAACAGAGGAAACTCCCTATTCTTTGGTGTTTGGAGGCGAAGCTGTGTTGCCAATTGAGACTCAGGTGAGGTCGCTGAGAGTGGCTCTAGAAGCAGGAATTCTAAAAACACAATGGGTTGAATCGAGATACAAACAGCTATTGTCCTAAGAGGAAAGACGGAAGAAGGCTCTGCATCACACTCAAGTGTATCAACAGAGGATAGCCAGGGCATTTAACAAAGGAGTTAGAGTCAGGAAAATCAAAGAAGGAGATTTGGTGCTGAAGCAAGCGAGGCCAATTCCTTTTGACCAGAGAGGAAAGTTCAAGCCAAACTGGGAAGGCCCATATCTGGTCAAGAAGATTTTGCCCAAGGGAGCTGTGAAGATCTCAGATCTAGAAGGGAACGAGTTCAGAGAACCCATTAATATGGATAGTCTTAAGAAATACTACCTTTAGAAAAATGTGTAATAATAAATAAAAGCCTAATGAGTTGAAAATCTATCTAGACGGCTCATGCAAAAATTAAGGCACCCGCTGGAGTGAAAACCTCATAAAAAGGCATTCCAGGCAAAAATTAGGGCAAGCCTGCTAGGGTGAAAACCTCAAAAAGAGGCAGTCTAGGCAAAAATAATGAGAGAAGAAAGTAAGATAGCAATAATATCAAATGTAATTTGTTAAAGTATGCTTATTGTGCTAATATTAATAGAATAAGCCTTGCATGAGAAAATTGTCAAACCTACTTATGATATTTGATTCATATTTTGCATAACTAAAAAGATAAAACATTGCATGAATAAAGTAAACAGTTATGAGACTTGTTTTTTTTTTCCATCTGATATTGTTAAAACTAGCTTCCAATGCATTTCTTGAGTCTTCTCTAGCTCTCTTTATGTGATTTATGTTACTTGCATCATATAACTCAGCATTTCTACCATCACCATCAGACAGTTCAGCCTGTACAATAAATTCAATCATAGGAACAGCACTTGCCAGATCAACTCAAGCCTTATAATCATCATCAGTGGTAACTCTACCAGTGAAAGCCAGATTCCTCACAATAGTCCTGCTAGCCCAACATATACGGTTATACGGTTATACGGTTATCACAATAGCATAAGGTGTGAAAGTAGGAACAATAGCTAGAGGATCTAGAGTACGAGGTTACGAATCTTGCCCAAATCCCCTCAAAATCTTCAGACAGGGGGCAGAGCTCAACCCGTGGCATCTGGGGAAGTTCAGAGTCTAAAAGGAGTCAAAAACAGAGTAGAAAGTCGCAACTAACTGCATCTACAGATGGAATGACACCAGCAACAAAGATTTTGTGGATTAGGGGATCCTAAGCATATCATTTCATGCATACATCATAGAAAAATAGGAAAACATGCATATATGCACATAGATCATAAAGTGCAGGTACATGTCTAAGAGAACGAGAAAAAAATAAACAAAGTATCTCCAGAATAGTTCAAACAAGCCAGAGAAAGCAACATCTAAGGCTCTCCATCGTCATGTTCTTCCTCCTGATGAGAATAATCTCTACAACAGTCGTGTCAACAGGGACATCCACATCCTCATCCTGATCACCCGAACTCGAAGCTGTAGCTACCTCCAACTCATGGAGACGAGTCCTCAAGTACTAGTTCATCTATAAGGCACGCTCGTAAGATGATCGCCAAGCATCACAAGCCTCAACAGTGAGAGCCTTACTAGCATGAAAATAGCCAGCAAGATGGGCAACCTTAGCACTCGGGATCTGAGAAAGAAAGCAAGTCAGAACAATAGAGTCCAACTCAGAAAAAGCACAAAGTTTGAGAAACTTACTTGAGTGCATGACGGAGAAAAAGTGATGTAAGGTGAAGCAGGAGTCAAAGTACTCTCCACATTACTATTAGGAGAATGGTAAAGCACAGTGTAACTTGGAAAAGAAGTGATCACACCTGGAACATAGTCAGCAGGGTCCTCTAGAGGATGCCTATGAACTGGTCGCTGAGACTGCTGTCGGGTAACTCTAACCCCAGGCATGGTCCCAATCATCTGAGGTGGTTGCTAGAAAGTATGTGTGGTACTAAACCATCTCTCTAACAATGACTGCATAGAACAGCGATCACAATGACAACTCGCCTGATCCTCAGATTGAGTAGGTAAAGCACTGACAAATGGTCCAAATCCAGCCTGATGAACCAATGTACGCACCTCGAGTCGCATCACTCTCCAAACCTCACGGGCTTTATAGAAATTGCCCTTTTGATCAAAGGTGACAGTATCTCTCTACAATAGGTAAGTACAGGTATGATTTTAAAATTCTAACCCGATCGTATTTCTTATGATTTTTTTGTCATTTTTATCAAATTTTGACTAACTTAGGAAGCTAAAACATGCATATACACATTTATAGCATCAATATAAGTATAATTTTACATTTTAGACAGTTAGAACATGCATTTTAGCCCCAAAAGGCCCAAAACTCGTCCGAAGTGGAGTTTAGGGGTCCAACGCTAATTGGACTGGCGTTACAACCCTTCAACGCCAGTTGGACTGGCGTTGGGTCCTCCAGGAGGTGTTTTGCAGCATTTTTCACCCATTTTGCAGAAATTGAAGAAAATACACAATACCCAGCCATGCAATGATGAAATTAACGTGTTAGAACACTTACCCAGCCTCTATCATGAAGAGAAATGTGTTTTTTGATGGAAGAAAGAGGTGAAACCTTGTCTTCATAAACTAAACCTTTATTATAAACTTTGCAAGTTTCTTCCTTAGTTTTAAAAATGGAGATGTAATCCAATTGAGGAAGAAGACGAGGGTCTAATACAGCTGGAAATGCCATTTCTACAAGTTTAAAATCAAAGCTTTTTGGTTAGAAATTGAAAAGAAAAGAAAATGAACAAAAATGGTGAAAAAGAAAAAAATAAGGAGAAAGAAGAAGGCTGTGCATGCTACTTTGAATGTTAAAGCCACTTTGGTCCCTGAAGAAAATTTTCAAATAAGGACAGAAGTTTTGGTGCAAATAGGTCCAAAATCAAGATTTAAGGCAAGGAAAGGCTAATTTGAGTCCAATTGGGGGCAAAATTCAAAAGATCAGTAAAAATTACAGATAACTACAGTTAGAATGATAAAGATGAAAGATGAAAATTATAGAAAACCTCAGAAAGCTCTTGAAAAATCCAGAAAATTCCTAAAAAATTCCTGAACATTTTCTAAGACCTAAATATAGTTTCAAACTCTGAAAGTATTTGAAACTAATCCTAAAAAACCTTGTTTTAAACTCTGAAAGTATTTAAAACAAGTATTTTGTTTCAAACTCTGAAAGCATTTGAAACAATTTTGATCCAAACCTCATTTTAAATTCTGAAAGCATTCAAACGAGTGAGATCAAACTATTCCAAACTCTGAAAGTATTTGGAATTCAATCCGATCCAAACCTCATTTTAAATTCTAAAAGAATTTAAATGAGTGAGATCAAACCTTATCCCAGACCTTGAAAAGGACTTTTCCCCAGTGGAATAACTTCTAGAATTGAAGTCTCAAAAAGCAGACATTCCCCAGTGGAGCATTACCAAGAAGATGATTCTTAAATCTCAGAGGATTGCCCTCAACCAAAAGAGAAAGCATAAAATCCCCAGCGGAGCAATTTCAAGTCCCCAATGGAGTTAATATTGCGAGGATTTCCCTCCAAAGAAAATTAACACCATTCCCATAGAGTCAAGTCGAGGCAGCTAGGTCCGAGATAAGATTCTATACTCCAGAGCTAAGGTATGCATTTCTTTTCCAAAAATTATGTGGTTAGTGCTTTGTTGTCAGTTTCCATACTATTGGTTAATGTTCCAAACCTTCGACAAAGCGGGGGCAAACTGTAGACACCTAATTTTTTGATGCAGGAATGTGTATGTGGCTTGGAGGCCCTATGATGATAGCAGATGCTTTAGATAGCATAAGTTGAATGATGTTGGCTTCTTGTTAATCACTTTGTAGCTTTTGAAAATGTTTTGAAACTCGAACCCGTTTTAAGTCAAAACTTGCCTGTTTTAAACCTAATCGTGTAAAATTCAAACGGTTTTGGCCATAACTTCTTGTGTGAGTCTCAAAATGGCCTGAAACAATATTTTAAGTAGATTGGATCATTCTTCACATTTTTGTCTCTAATACAGTTTTTCAGATTCGGACATTCCGGGCCTTAAACGGGCCTCAGAAGCGACAAGCACCACTAAAGGGCCTCCAACGCCATTTGAAGTGGCGTTGACCCTTCCCAACGCCACTTGAAGTGGCGTGGACATCCTTTGGCCGTCCAAATTGCAAATTTTGATTTGTTTTCAAACTCTAAATGATCAGATAAGGCTAAGCTTCGTTCCAAATCAGTTTTCAAGCTGGAGATGAGATAGAAAATGGTGATTATCATCTGTTTCTCATTTCCTATCATTATCTCTTGATTTTTAATGGATTTTCATTGAATTATCACTCTTCAAAATGAATTTCTGTCACTTTCCTTTCTTCAAGATTTATCTGTAAGCTAGGTCAGACGAATTTGACTCCCCTAAAACCCAAGAATGTGGCCATATTCAGATGATTAATCCCCAAGAATGGGTAAACATCAACTTGAATCTAGATGGGGATAAGAATTCAATGAATTGAGCTCATATTCTTATCATTTTTTGCCTATAAAAGCCATTGTTTTCTCCTTGAGATGGGGGTTGGTTGATGAGTGCATAGAAATTTCATTTTTTTGATCTGACTTAATTCTAAACTTGGGTTTTTGGAAGCTAAAATAAATCTACTAAAAAGATTTTGACTTAGAAAGCCTAGGCAACCTTTGCATTGGAGTTTTTGGTGTTTCTTGAGAAGAATACTGCCTGCCATTTCAATTCTTGGTGATAGCAACAATGAAGCTTTGTTCTACATCATTTGACGCTCCCTGAGGGTACTTAAGCCAATTCCAGAGAGTTTTCAGGTAAGTTTTTTGGGTTTTAATTGTTGTTTTGATCATCCATTGCATGATTTGATGTGAATAACATGTTTTGGTGATTTTAGATGTTTATTGGCATGTTCTATGGCATGTTTTGAATGTTTAAGTGATGTAAAATGATGTTAAAATGTTCTGTATACATGTTTTCTATTTCTAACAAGTTTCTGCAATATTAATATAATTATGGGTGAGATATGAGATTATTTGATGTTAAAATGAATTTTTGATGAATATTTAAGTGGTTTTAATGCATCAAAAGTGCATCTTTTGGGTGAAAATATGTTTTTGATGTGTTTTGGTGCATGTTAACACGTTCTGGAATTAACAAGGTTGGTTTTAGGTTTAGAACATTCGATTTTGGCATGTAAATTGTTTGAATATTGCATTTTGTTGCATTTTCCATTTTTTTCTGCATTTTTATTTGGATCTTTGCTTGCGCTGGCGTTATGCCAGTTGAACTAGCGTTATCCAGTTGAAGTGGTGTTAGTATGCCGACAATGCCAGTCCTACACTGGCGTTGGAACCTTGAAGTGGCGTTGGGACTATTTTGGCTTTAAAAATGCTTTTCGTGTGGAATTAAGCGAAGAGGTAAGCTTCTAATCTTTCTTGGGTAATTGTAGTGTGTTTTTATGCATGAAAAATGACTAATAATGCTTATTTGGTAATTAAAATAGGTTAAAACAAGTTAGAAACCTAGGTTGTGTTGTTTGTTGCTAATATGTCTTTTAATCACCTTTGGCATGTAATTTGAGTTTTTAACTATATTTGGTAAATGTGTTAAAATGAATCATGTTTGTTAATAATAGAAACCAATCTTTTCATAAATGTATAATGCATGTAAAATGTAGGATTTGTTTTCCTTTATTCGCTTTGATATAATTGCCATTGAGGAAATAAAGGTTAGCATAATTCTAGAAGTGGCTAGTAAGAATCACGCCCTAAGAATGCAGTAGTTCGATCACAGAATCTCTGGGGTCAATGTGTCTTTGCATTCTTAGGGGAATCGAGATGTACAACATGTAAGATATTCCTGATACTGGTTCAGGTGGCGACTCACTATTAGCTCCCTTATGCTAAACGCATAGTGCAGCAGTTGTCAGTCAGGCTGGGACAACTGAGGTAACCCCTATTTGTCTATAGGGACATTATTGTGCTAAAAAACAAATGATAACCCAAACACTTGATGAACACTTAGATGCTTGAGTCTGGTATGATGATTCTTGTTCACTCGTCTAAGTCTTGCTCTTCTCATTCTTTAGAGGCATTTGACAGGGGCTAGCACTTGTTGGACTTCATGGCTTCAATTTACTCAATTTTGAGTCCATCATCATATAATTCTTCAACGCTTCTTGGATTCATCATTTGCATATGGTCAACCCAAGTCGGGAGCACATTTCAAACCACCATTTCGACTTGATCCTTTTCAGAAGGTTTGTTCTTCATGAGGGCAACTTTATTTCTCCATCTAATAATTAGGAATTCTTAAAAGGACTATCTATCTTTTTGCATGGTCATCTCTAAATCTTGCAAAGCGATTTCTAGGGTAACATTATGAGAGAATTGCTTCTTAAAAACCTCATTGAGAGTATTCCAATTAGCTTGAGTGGTTATTGATTAAGAATGGTACCAATCTAAAGCTATTCCTTTGAAAGAAATAGGAAATAGTCCCAACCAACATTCAAGGTGCTAGTAGACATGATGGTGATGTATTGCTTAAGGTGAATCCTCGAATCTCCAGCCCCATTGTTAACACCTAATTTTTGGATGTAGGAATGAGGAAGCGGCTAGAAGGCCCAGTGATGATCATTCATGCTTTAAAAGCATGAATTAAGTTTACAATAGCTTTCTAGAGATTGCATAGCCGCAATCAAATCATTTTCTAAGCTTTCAAAGCATGATTCTACCTAAAACTTCTATTTTAATTATAAACAGTGCATCTTTCAGACGATTTTATCCATAACTTTCTCTAAAAGTATTGGAATGACTTAAAATTTTTATGGTTGATAGTTGAGGCCATTCTGTACATTTTTCTTTTATACGTTTTTTGCAAAATCCAACATTAGGAGGCCCAAAAAGGCCCAACGCCACTCTTCTGAGTGGAATTGGGCACAACAACACTCTTCCAAGTGGAGTTGGACCCAACACCACTCATGTGACTGGAGTTGGGCTCAACGCCACAAGGAAGACTAGTGTTGGCCCCCCATGCCAGTAGTACAATTTCAGGTGTAAAAAGCCCGATTTTAAGCTCTTTCGATCCAGAATGATCCATACGAATTATGCACGTGTTCCAAGGCCCTATAAGACTATTTTTTTATCAAATGTCCTTTGCTTTAAGCTTAAGTCATTATTTTTAACTAGGAAAGTGATGATTTTAAACCCTAGCTTAAGAATTAAACTAATATGCATATAAATACTCATCTTAAATCATATTTTAAGGGAGGACGACAACTCATACAAATTTCAGGGTAGTTCTTCATATTAAATCTCTACAATCACTAATAGCTACACAAAATCACTTTTTCATTTGTAGAAACACAAAGACCTTTGAAGTTTACATCTTTTTTGCATCAAAAGGTGGTTTCAAGCATCTAAGTTCATCCTAAGCAACATTCCAGCTGCTGTAATTCACTAGAAAGCAACCACAAAGTCACTCAATTCAGATCTGAGGGTACTCAAGCACTTCCAATTCAATTTCTTGCTAGGTAAGTGTTCTAATCCTTAGTTTTTATGATGTTTTCATGATTGTTTGCATGTTTTCATGATTTGCAAGAAGTTTTAATGCATTTTTCTTTGCTATAATTTTCTTTTAACATGTTTAAATGAGGTTTATGCATGTTTCTTTGGTTTAAATGTCATTAAATGCCATGTACATACATAGTGAATGCTTAAAGTTGCTTTCTTTGCATGTTT
>CANYLF013069335.1:0-12118 GCA_948193215.1 Bocquillonia castaneifolia
ATTCATGTAGCTTCCTTTTATTTCTTCTCTTAATTAATTTCTTTCTTTTTGGTTGTTGAATTGGGTTTTGGTTGTTATGTATGTGTGTAGGAGGAACTAGACCAACTTGAAACTTTAGGGGAATCATCTATTGTATGCAAAGAGTAAGCCATTAACAATAACAAGTAACAGCAGCAACAACCCTTTCATTTTTTGTTGTTTAATATTAAATTTATTATTCTGTTCCTCCTGCAGAATGATTTCAAGTGTAGAATCCATTCCTGATCCTCTGCTTCCTCTGTAAGCATAATTCTCTATTTTGCTATCATATTTTACTCTGATGATACATTTTTCTTTATACTAATAAGTAGAGAATTTGATGAATTGAGAAATTTAAAAAAAAAAAAAATACTATGTGGGTGGTGCAGGAGTAAAGGACCAACGAATGTGATCTGGGACAGGTGGTTCAAAGGAGCAAACAACTCTCGTAAACGATGGATCTAATTCTACCCACTTGTACGTTTTAATTAGGCAATTAGGCACTTTCATATTTCCCAACAGATAAATATTTAATGGAATTGGCATTTATCAAATATAGCTGCTTCATTGTTAACTTTGATACCCCATTTTTCAACGAGTAGCATTAAGTAGCTATCACAGGATAGAATTCAAGATATGCTGCTTCTAATATTTCAACTTTCAGCTAATTGACATTGAAAGAAACAAACTCACCAGTCAAACCTTGCTGCAATTACCTTTGTGTTATCCTCTCCTGCCAAATAATTGTCCTGTCCTGTCCTGTCCTGTCCGTCACTTCAATGGTTAAATTAAATCATTACCCTAAGCACAAAACCACTCGATGGTTGCATGATTTCCCCGTAAACAATACTATTAGTAATTGTAAAAAATAAAAAATAAAAAATATTGGGGTAATTACGTTTTGCCCCCTGTATTTTACCCTAATATACTAATTATCCCCTCACATTTAAAATATGCATTTTTTGCCTCTTGTATTTTATTTTTATTATACTCATTGCCCATTTCTATACACTTTTAATCATTTTTTATTATTTTATATTAAATTAAAAACAATAATTCATAGTTAACAATAAAATATAATACTAAAATAATAAAAACATCCAAATTAGTGTCTAATATATTTTATTATAAATAAAAATGCTAATGAATATATTTATCATTAGAGTTTAAAAATATTTATATTTATACTAAAAAATATATTTAGACATCAATTTGTATATTTTTATTATTATAATATCATATTTTAATATTTTTTTATAATTTACTTTTATTTTAATAAAAATGATTAATTAGTATAATAAAAATAAAATAAAAGGGATAAAAATGTATTTTTTAAATGTGAGGAGATAATAGGAGGCAAAACATAATTACCCAAAATATATGTTTTCTCATTGAGATGAGGAAAATGTTCCGACACTTGAGTTAAAATAATAGTAATGATGAGTAAAACAGGCACAATAATGGAATGGCTCTTTATATTTTAAAATTTTTAAAATTTCAGTTTGATTTTAGATTTTTTTGTCAAAAAAATCTAACCGAACCGAAATATAAACTAAAATACTAAATCGAACTGTAAAATTGATTGAAATTTTGGTTCAGTTTTAACCGAATACACACCCCTACCAACAACAAAGCAAGAACCCTGTGGCTGGGGGCTGCAGCAGTGCTTGAAATCGAAACGCTTCCAGCCATCAAGTTACTGAACTATGGAAATTTACTCATCAAACATCATTCCCACATGCGACAAGCACAGCTATGCAGCAAAATGTGCCAAATACCAACCAATTCTACTTTCCAAGGCTTCGAGATTATTTTCTAGTGTTTTCTACACCACAACAATAATGGCTATTTTCATTTTTTGGTGTTCTTTCTAATGAAGTTATTGAATAGATGGAGCCCAAAGCATAAAAGCATGGTCCGGTAGATTAGACTTTAGAGAACCAGGCAATACCATCTAAAAATATAGCATAAAATCAACACACTTTTCAGACCTTTGGCTTTGGCACAAGCAGGAGGAGACCTGCTACAACACATGTTTCCATTTCCTTCACCCAGTGTTGGCCAACAATACAAGGTAATATATCTTCTACATACAAATGTTACAAAATATTTCCTTTTCGTAGTGTGCTGCCTTCCAAAGTACATAAAGCCAAAATCACCAACCCCAAACTGCTGGTTCTGCACAAAGAAATGATGAGAAGATGGCCATTAACAAAAAGCCTACTTGAGGATGGAGGAGGGAACAGGAATGGTAAGTTCAAGATAAAATTAAGAATTATCAAGAGCTAAACAACTATTAGTGTCATTTGTACGTCTCCACCCAAAATAAAATGCCAAATAAGATTCAGCATTTCAAATGTTCCATTACTCGAGACATTTCAATATACAAAAAGCATGAATGTAGTAACAAGAGTAATAAAATTTAACTCTATAAAATTAGCTAACTAAATCACCATCAAAATATTAACTAATTTTTTTAAAAAAAAAAAAGATCTGACTATGAAATGACTCTTACCAAAGAAAGGCAGGTCTAATCAGGCTGTTTTCCCCTCTCAGACTCGGTATGTACAAAATTGTGGACATGACACAAAGATCACTATTTCAAGCACACATCTTGAACAGCTTGGGATGAAATATTTGCGGTTAGAAGTGTTCCCCTAAACCCTTCCTCAGCATGCTGTGCATTCACTTTCTCATCAGCAAGCTCATCTGCCAGACATAAAGATTAGAAAAATCAATAAAAAGAATGAATATTTCAGGGCTTCTTATTTTTCTTTTAGTGAATGAGAAAGAAGAAAGCTGTGTTGTAAGATGTAATGCAATGTAATGTAATGAGGCTATGTTGTATGTAATGCAATGTAATGTAATGAACAATGTGAACGAAGATCTTTAACATTGCTCAATACATTAGATTATGTTGCATCTTACCGAACATTACCTAAGGGTATTACAATGCTGGTGCAACCCATGTAAACAAGGTAAACAAGCATTTACAAGAAAAAGAACACATATCTAAGTGTGAAAAGGCAATACGATCCCCAGTACTACAAGTGAAGATCTAAGCCAATCTTTTTCTCCGTATTATCCTTGAAAAGCACTCCTGTCTATTCGCTTCATTTACAACTGAGAAATTATGGAACACCATTTCCATGACATATACCTGTTCATAAGCCCATTCAGGCCAGACATCCCCTCTAATAGAAACAAATTCTCACAGTAATATACAACATTTGCACTCGGATAGAATAAAGGATGACAATGAGAAGAAGCTACACTTTAAATCTGTCTAGAGTTGTGCTGTCCTAGTTTCCCGATATTTCACAACTATTCCACAAACATGAAGTGTCAAAACATCCTAGATTTAGATGGCACTAGAATATGCAGTTCATCGCTATTTATAACCTCTACTTGCAAGTTGCAATGGCTTGCATACAGAAGAATGGTGTGAAGTTGTGAACCACACCATAAATTAACCATTTTTTTAAGTATGACTATTTACCAGCAATATCTCTATGCTCGTGAATTTCAGAATCTTGAACCCACAGCTTATCCCCAGGGAATATATTTAAGTCCGCAAGAGTAGCATCATCCTTCTCAAGTATCATTTCCCCTTTGTGAAGTATCTGGTTCTCCTTAACTACCTGCAAGAACACACTCGGTCAAAAAAAATGTTTGTTTAATTTAGATATTTAAGCTACGTGCAAAACGATGAAAGAACTTTAATGGTAGATCCAAAGTTAATCTTGGAATGCAACAAATACTCGTAAAATGTAAAAAATAGATATCATCACAGCTCCTCAAAGAAAATATCAAAAACTGCATAAGTTTGATTTTTATTCACATCACATTTAATAAATGTGAAATGCAAGGTAAGTATGTTATGCCTGCAAATTAGACATGATTATGTGAGGAACCAATTGATATGCTTACCCCAAGAGATTCCCATATCATCATTTTTAACTGGTATACTGATGTACAACCAGAAACTTTCAAGTGTACTAAATTCCCATGACTGGTCCTTCGCGAGCGCTTGGAAGCCCTTCTATCAGGCTCTGAAGTGGTCTTTGAAGCTTCCAGAATTGATTTTGGAGCTTCCTTACCACGTATAAGAGTCACATATATGTCCTCATTGGAGTAGTTGAGTTTCTGCATCAACTTGCAGCTTTCTCTTTCACCTATGCACTCCTCACAGATCTAGCAAAACTTAAAACTAGCATAATCAGACAGCTAAATAAAAATCACTCCAAGTCGCAAAAATATAGCTAATAAAAAACATAAACTAGGATGAGTTTCAATTACCTCAGGACAAGTCCTAATAATAGGCTGACTGGTCTCTGTCTCATCATTTACTTCATCTTGCCGACCCAGCTGCTCCTCACTTGCTGATGTCACTTCAGAGGAGCCAGACAAATTATTTTCTGCAGCATTACTGGGCTCTATTATTGCAGATATGCCTTTCTCCTTAATACCGCCCCACTCTTCACAGAAATTGTTCCAGTCATCATCTGTAATGATTGTTAACCCATCTGTCTAGAATCCAAGGAAGGGGAAAAGAATAAAAAAACTTAGAAAATAATAGTAAATTGACTTGATCATTCACAATAGCCAATCTTCAAGAAGAAACAGTCAAAACTACACAAGTCAACTTTCTTGGTAAAATAAATTAATTTGCTATAGGGCTTCAGCAATTTTTTACTCTGAAAAGAAATAATTGTGGGAGGGGAAAAAGGAAAGTTCTAGCTCAAAAATCACAACCACTAATGCCTATTTTCCGGTTAGAATTACAAATCAATACTTACAGTAGAACCCTTCTGGAAAAGCATGCCGCGTTTAGCAACCAGATCGAGCGGCCTTTCTAGGAGTCGTAAATGCTGAAAAAGACAAAAGAAAGCAAAGAAGAAGAATATTACAACGCATTCCTTTATGCTTAAAATAGAAGATAAATAAGAAAGCAGGACTTAGAAACAATAGTGCCTTGTGAATTAAGAGTTCATTTTTATTTCAAAACAATTTCCAAATTAAGAGCTCATTTATATAACAGGTTTCATTACCATGTATCCATGAAAACTTGCTTCAAAAGACAATGAAACAAAATGAAAAATGATAATAGAGGTCCAAGGAAATGCCAAAGCAAAAATCCAACCCAAGTGAGAATATTTTTATTTTTTTGCTGGGGAATAGGTGAAGATATCGGGAATCCCATTGCAAAGAAAGTTTCATACAGAAAAATCACAGGAAAGAGGAAAGTACAAACTGGGAAAAGAAGAGAGAGAGAGAGAGAGAGAAGTCATTTGAACTGAAACCAAACATAAATTTCATGAGCTAGGGCCCATACAAAAGAAAATACAGAAAAATTAACGGTCACATGTGTAAAGATTTCAGTAAAAAGTTGAGACCTTTTCACATTTCAGTGAATCAATGACAAAATCCAAAGTTTCAGGCTTCACAAATGAAGAAGTATTCTTGCCATTTCCAGTTACATAGTTTCTCCATTTTGTGAGCCATGATGAAGGCACCAAGTAGTACATGCAGTGCAAAGAAAGGGGAACACTTTTTCCCGTAGCCAATTTCTCATGATTCTGACGCTGTTTTAGCTTCACTGCTCTGCAGTGAGGAAACAAACAATAAAAAAGTTTTAACACAATCAAAAAGTTTAGCTTCACTGCTCTGCAGTGAGAAACAAACAATAAAACTACAGGCAAGTGTAAATTACCTTAAGGAATCCTCCAAGCATGCAACTTCAGAAAGTTCATCACAGCATAGTGGACACTCCAGAGAATCTAAAGAAAAAGTCATGCATCCTGAGGAATCATCAGGTTTCACTGTAAGGGCATCCTCATAAAAGAAAAACCAAAGCCTCTCAGGAACTAGCAATCGCTTGGCACCAGGTGCTTGCTCAGGATTCAGTTGCCCATGAGCACACCTGATTGGAACTGTTGGCTCTGCATCAGCTTCGCTTGGAGCATCAAGATTTTTTCTTCTCACCCACTGCTGCAACCTACAATCGTAAACGTAACATATTCACTAGATGTTTCTGCCAGGACCAAAAAAAAAGGAACACATTGACAACATGCTTCAGCAAAAACAAAACCAAATAAAATACTAAAGGTTCAGATATCAGGATATGCTTCTTATTCTTTTTCATGGTGTATGAAATAACGGGTCATCAAAAGCAAGAAAATGATTTTACGGTTGGATTTCTAAAATAGGAAAAGCATTCTGGTAAGCCACAGCTAATCAAATGGTATAAGCAACACATAAAGTGGGAAGAAGAAAAGAAGGTTTTGCAACCATACCACGTCTTGGACACATAGTATGTTCCATCTACAGCCTTTCCTGTAAGTACATCATTTGCAAGCTCTCTCATTAAAGTCCTCCGATCCCTATAGCTATCAGCACAGACCACAGATCGTGCACCATCAATAAGGCAAGTCATGCAGTAGTCATCATTAGTCAGTGCTGGACCCCCACCATACTGAATTTTACAAGTATTAATAGAAAAATCAGAAATTGATCAGAGACAGCAACAAGAGCGAAGAGGAGAAGAAACTGGAAGCAGTCAGACAACTTGGAAAGAAAAGAGAAATAGGAGAAATGCCTCTTAATTAAGAATGTTCAGTTACCATTCCCATACACATAGAAACGTAATATTCAACTGTTTTCAAAGATAAGCCAGGCACTCAAGTAGGTGCTCCAGCAAGGTGAGGTGGAGTGAGGCGATCAAAATTCTAAAGCTTGTGAGGCAACTTTCTTCAGGCACGCATTGCCTGAGCAAGAACCAAGTGCTGACACTACTCAAAAAGTAACGATGATTTTTAAGAATATTCTAAGAGCAACTCGTTTTACTCAGTTGAGTGCCTTTGTTTGGTGCTCAGCACCTCTGTTTTAATGAGAGAGCGAGCATAACACATTGAAGGCATCTTTTGTTTCAACTGTACAAAATCTATTATTCGGTTTTCAGTACGGAAGGCATTAATTAATATTGATAAAATACAGCTCTTATGAGTTAGACAAAGTAGACATGCAGATACCTTAGAGAATAATTTGGTCCAAGATTCAGTAGACATGCGCTTCATGGAGCCTACTTTTGACACTGGGACTTTTCCATGTGAGCATTGGATGGGGGTGTTATCTAATGCCTCGCTGGACATTACAAAAACAAAAGAAAACACCATTGATTAGTTGCCACAAAGCAACATCAGAATCAGCCATGCAAAAAAGAAATACATAGAAAATATAATAAATAAATAAATATTAGTAACATAGTTATATTCAAAAAAGGTGCCTATGAAGAAAGAGGTAAATAAAAGCCTAGCTGATGCCTACTGTGTATTTTATCCCAGAAATAACAGAGATGCATCGATCATTGTCGAGCAAAAGTATTAATGAAAAAAAGAACTTAATAAGGAAACGTGTAGCAGCTACAAATAGAAACTTGAACTTACGGTGATGTAATATTGTCAGCCCACTGGCGAAGCCAGTCAGAGGCAACCCAGTAAGATGTTACTTCAAGTGACTGGACAGGAGCATCAGAAAGAACTGTTCGCACTTCTTGTCTCCTTTCGGTAATGTGATTAACCTCCTTATCCTTCATTAGTTTGTACCGTTCGCAAGCGTCAAGATATGATGCATTGAAAGACTTTACATCTTCAAATAGGTGAGATGGAACAGAACTTCCAAGTAAAGAACTCTCACCACCTTCTTCTAATGCAATCTTGTTGGCACAACTTTTTTCATCTTCCTTTTTAGCACGTCTAAGATTATACATCAACATGTATGCATCATTTGATGAAAATGTCTCAACATGGTCAACAATTCTGGATTTCGAACACTCTGGCTGAACAGAATCCACATGATCTCCATTGGCAACAGCATGCACTTCTTCTGTGCAAGCTGATGGCTCACTCTGAACAGCTTTAGATGAAGAACTTGTAGAGCCCTCTCCAAAAGGATGATAACCTAAGTTTGAGACATGCTCATCGTCAAATTCCCACCATTGCCCAGTATGTTCATCCTTAATATGAGCTGTATAGTGACCACTGTTTACAGCAGTTCCCTTGTGAATCAACACAGCTGATAGGTCATATATCCAATCCAATTGAGAGGGTTCAGACAGTCTCTGCCGCATATCCAATACTCCGGGGAAACCAAATGCAGAAGTGATTTTCTTTTTTGTTGTGGTCTACTGACAGAAATCAATATGCACAAAAAATGCTTAAATGTCTTACAGTAGATGTAATGAAGCTAATCAGTACTACAGCAAGCAGAAAAGTTCACATATGACAAAGGAAACATAAAAAGCATCAAATTGAGCAACCTAAATAGCAGAATTGAAACTCAAAAGCATGTCTCAAAGTACCTTTGGAAGGAAAACACAACGTTTAAGCTGAAAATTAAGGACATCAGGCAAAGTTCGCAGCTTAATACTCCGATTAGCATCGACTCTCATCTTACACAACTCACAGAAATATTGATTCTCACCATGCAGCTCTTCCACACTAAGGTAATCATCCAAACTCTCATCTAAGCTTTTCAACCCTTTCACATTCAACTCCAGCTCGTAAAAGTCTTCCATCTTTGAAGATGCTTCTGAATCTCTCCCACATTTGGAGCATCTGCATGCAGAAAAAACACAGAAAGATCAATTTACAAAGTTGGATTCTGAAAATATCGTTTTATTGTTTTCTTTTTTTTTTTTTACTATTCTTGTACAAGAAAAGGCACTTTCAAGCTCAATAAGAAGCTGTTTTGCTCTTTTTTTATTATTGTCTATTTCCATCTTCATCTTCTATGTTCTTTAATTCCTTTCTAAAATGCTGTCGATCTTACAATGTAACATTCATTTGAAGGTTCAGACTATATCACAGTTTGGCCAACAAAAATGGAGGGAGGTCGCACCATTCAGACAATAACAAAGACTTGCAAAATAATTTGGTTCTTATTCACATAAAAGGATAATCTTTGGAATGCTGAAGAACTAAAATCTGACACACAGAAAAAAAAAATTGCATAGCCACATATAGCATTTGCCTTACGTCGTTACATGTGACACACTTCCACGGAAAAGATCTTGAACAATAGTTCTGGCCTTGGAAACTCCTGAACGGCTTAGACAACGCTCAAGCAAGGAAAGAAGTAGGGTCAAGAATTCATGGCTATCCTGCTGGACTCCATTGTCTAACTCCAGTGTTTTTATGAAAGGAGCTGAATCGATAAAAGCCATTTTTCCAGCATGCAGCTTTGCAAAAAGTCGGGCGAGCTCATCCAGAACAGGTTGTTGTTTCAGTAATTCTGGTTCAACACCAAAAAGGCCTTCTCGAAAAGAAGTATTCATATACAGACACTGCAGTATGCTGTTGGCATAGCATGTTGCTCCTAGATTAGTAAGACCAGCAGGTGAATCAGCAGAAGCACGAAGATTTTTGCATGGGTCTTCACCCATAGCTTGAACAATCTCTGATAATTTCTGCCATAAGCCAGATTTCCTATTCCCATTGGGCGGTGGAATGAGCCCACAAAAGCAGTTGGGATTATCTTTAGTATTCACACGGCAACCTTGACAAACTGGCTTCCATATCATGTACAATTGATTTACATCATCATTGGTCACTTCACCAGTAGCATGAATTTTCCTACAGAAACAATGAAACAAAATTGTAAGCAGGACACCAAAAAAAAGTACAAGCCAGAAAAAAAATTAAAAATAAAATAAATCAAGAACAAAGATTAGTGCATGCACCTCAGTATCTCAGAAGTGATATTAACATTATCGCCTTGTCTATTCCTTTTATTCTTGCTACGGGTAGTTGGTCGGCTCATCGTATCACCGACCTGTACTGCAACAACAAAATCAACACTTACATTGATAGAAAGAACGAATTTAACTTATTTGCAATTACGAAAGAAAAGGTGATTTCATTTTCATTTTCATTTTTGAATAAATATAGCCATACTATTACAGCATATGCAATTGAACACTGCAAAGAAAAATATACGATGCTTAATGCAACAGACAGTGAAAAAATTATTGCACAACAAATAACTGAAGATGCACATATATATCATTCACATTTCCAGTCACTCACTCGAAGAAATCAACACTTTACATATAAACAGATAATTCTTCAAGGCCTTAACCAAAATTTTGTTTCACACACATATAAAGAATTCAATCATTGCAAAATCACGTCCCTTGACTGAGTTAAATTTTTATAAAAAAAATACCTAATTTTCCGTTTAGTTTAATCTACTGACTCAAACACTATTCAATCAAATGTGTGAGAGGAAAAAAAAACCCTAACATATAAAAAAATTCGCATCAATAACCACAATTCCAATGATTTGAATAAATTGAAAATAAAAATAAATTAATAGAACGAAATTTGTATAAAAAAAAAAGAGTGAAAAGAGTTTACCTGAGATGATTATGAGAAACAAAAACACCGTTTCTTGTTTTTTTATCTATTTATTTATGAAAAATAAAATAAAATCAAAGACTGAAGGGAAAAAAAAATAATAAGCGATAGATAAAGTGAGAGTGTATGTGTTTGATTTTCGATTAAAAAAAAGTGAAAACAATTACAGGCCGTTCGATTGATTGATTAAATAAAAAGGAAAATAATCGCGCGAAGGAAGTGTTTGTGTGTGTGTGCGTGAGAAAGAGAGAGAGAGAAGGGAAGGAGGGAAAAATAAAGATCGGAGGGAGGGAAAGTAGAAAAAAAGAGAAAGAAAAAGAAAGGAAACTAAAGAGACCTTTTATCTAAGTATTTATTGATTATTAATTATTTATTTTTTATTGTAACTTGTATTTTCTAAGATTACAAAATTACAACTCTCCCATTTTTTAAAAGAAAATTTGATATATCAGGTCCCCTAAAACATAGATGAAACATATATAATGAATTTCAAAATCACATGATATATATGTATGTATGTATGTATTAAGTTCATTAAAATATATAATTATACACCCATTTCTCAAAAAATTTGATACCAAAAACACACTTTTTTACACAAGATTGATTCTTTAAATCCCCGTATTCTTCATCAAAATAAGAAATATGCATAGTGCTGTATATGAGTTTGCATATTGTTTTAAAATTATCATAATTTAAAATATGTATGTACATATTTTTCCGATTTATCCTTACTTTAAAGTTTTAAACTTTAAATTGTTTAATTGGTTTTATAAAACCCATTTATTAGATAAATTTTATAAGAGTACATTACAAAGTTTAGCTTAAAATATTTCTCCCAGATTCAGTGTTTGTAAAATCGGACAGAAAGACGCACTGAATTGCTAGTTGGTTTTGGTTCGATCGGTCCAATCGGTTCAACCATTCATTTAATAATAGAGGATAAATTTAAATTTTCAATCTAATATGTGTATTAGTAACTTATAAATAATCCTAAAATTTATTTATTTTAAACCAAACACATCAATAATGATTATTATATGTTAAAATTTTGATATAATAGTCCTAAAATATAATAGTTATGAGATAACAATAACATATATGTTCTAACTATTGAAAAAGTTTTAAATTATTATTAAATATTAATTTATAAAATAAAAATATTAAAATTTGAATGTTTGAAATGTTAATAGAATTACAACTCTTATGATATTTTTCTTTACCAATATTTATATAATGAATATTTTTTTAATAAAATTGATATTCATTGGGTTAATTTGGTTTCACTTATTTTACTGATTTTACTGATTTTTAGACTACTTGGTTATAGTACATAAACCAGATCGAAATGTTATCTGGCTATCGGTTCAATCCGTCCAACAAGTCATATTTAACACCCAAAAGTAAGATATAAAAATACTTATTAAAATTGTTTTCAAAATTAAAAGTTTTTTTTTTTTTTTTTGAAAATGAAAACGTAAAATTAGTATTTAGTAAAATTGTTGGGTTGGGGTCAGTCAGGTTACAGGTGTAGTCACCTCAACTAAGGAGGATTCACGAGTAAGCCTTCGCTTTTGAGTTCTTTTCTAACCTTCGCTTCACTAACTTTCCCTTTTTATTTCTTAATATCTTTTTATGTTTGCTTATTTTATTTATATTAAATAAAGTTATTATTTTTTTTATTC
>CANYLF013069492.1:0-12111 GCA_948193215.1 Bocquillonia castaneifolia
TACATAATAACAGGACCAATCAAGAGCAATAAATCGGCCAAAATAATATGCTAATTAATCATCAGATACAGAATAGCCAACTCCACGGCGAGTGGTGGGAAAAATCACGAATAATACACTGGAAAGCGCACTAATTCCTAAGGGAAAAAACATGAGAACCCAATGGATTTTAGTTGTTTGCGTAGGGTAGAAGCAATCCACAACATTGATATTAGAAACTGCGAGTGATGAAAATACAAGTAGAGCCATAAATCCATGCAAGAAATCGACAGCCTTAAGCTTATACTTTACCGCATCTTTAGCAGGAATCTGTTCACCACCGTCGAGTGCAAAAAAGCCACCAACTGTGGCAATGCCAAAACGTATATGCCCCTTGCTATCTTTAAAGCTATCAGTGAAGCCTGAAATGCAACATAATATGCCACACACCACAACCAGCACGCCTGCCAAAATTCTTCCTGCTGGATGGCAATGACCCTGAGTTGTCACAGCTGGAGAAAAAACATTGAAAATAAGAACTGTTCCTGAAGGTAAATGCTTCGACAGGTCATTTGCAGATTTTAATGACTTATTAGAGCTTTGGGTTGTTTTTGTATCTGTTTTCTCATTCAATAGGGACTCTACTACTGTAGATTCTATCTCCTTCATGATCGTACAAGAATAAAGAAATTCTTTTGGCTTCTTTTTACAGTACTTTGGATTCTGCTTCTGATTTCAGATATATCCTGAGGACAGGTGTTTTGCCAAGTGACTCTATTTATAGTGTCAGTGTGTAAAAGTAGGAGCAGTGATCCGCAGAGAAACATTAATTCATAGGTAATTAGCGGCAGTACAAGAATATATTTAGGTTACGTGTAATCTATTGTTTGTTAGTTATGAAAGTTAGTTGAAGGAGGTGTTATCAACTTTTTTTAAGTGCTCATATCTTTTACAAACAGGGAGAGAATGAATGCGGTTGCTTTTTTAATCATCACGATTTTATTTATGCGATTGAAGTCAGGTCACTAATGCCAGTTGTTCTTTGTTCAGATCCATAATGATATTGTGGTTTTAAGGTGACCACTTACATGTTCTTCTACTATAGTTGAAATGAAATGATGTTCCAAGCTCTTACCAATGCCAGAAAAGAAAAAAAAAAAAAAAAAAAAAATTGGCTGCTTCTGCTAAACTGAAGGTGCATAAAAGCATAACTATAAGAATGTTGCTGGCCAGTTGTGCCTGTTACTTGACATCTCAATGTCAGAACTTATATTAAAAAGCAATGAACAATTTGATAGTCATTGTTATGACGATTTTAACCATTTTCACTCTTTCCATTTTCCACCAAAAGATTTCTATGTTTGGCTGGTCTCTTATTAATTAGGTTTCAGTTCTTTTATTCCTTTATCGTTCTTTAAGTAGAAGTTACTTTGCGTTTCAAATTAGAGCGCTAATCTATCATATAGGTTTCATTGTTTATTTTATTTTATTATTACACTGTTATTTTTTCTGTTTTGGGATGAGAGATTCTTATTCATGGTGCAGAGCTTTGAACAAAATATTCCGAAAGAAAAAAAAAGAAAACACAATAAGAGTATACGGAAGTTAAATTAACACAAAAAGAAATTCGGATTTTCCGATCAAAACTGAAGTTGTATTTATCATAATGTTGCTGTCATTACTAGTGCCTTTTCTAGTAGTGGAAAACTTCCAATTAATTGAAGACGCCCATATCCATATATTTAGCCACGTACTCTCCGAATTAATTATCATTATTAATAATCATTCAATTATTCTTACACTTTCAAAATAATTATGATTTTGTTCTAAAAAAATGTTATGAATTTCAATGTAAATTTCATGCTAAATGATTATATGTGTTTTTTTTTCAATTAGAGTAGGGGATTTAAAAATGAGACTTAGATTATGAACGTGTTAATTATAGTGGATCATATGTGTATTTTGTTTAGTTGGAGTAGGAGATTTATACATGAGATTTTAGATTAATTACAAATTACTAATGTCTGCATAGATATTAATATATACTTTAATTGGAACACAGATGTAGAATTAATTCTAGGACTATAAAATCAAGATTTTTGAAATAATTAATGGTCACAAATAATCAAAGAGAACAAAGAGAATGATGGCATATACAAATGAACAAATAAAAGAGAGAGAAAAGAACAGCAATTGTATTGTATGGTATTGTGTTGTATGTCACTGATCACTAAAAAGAAAAGCGTCAAACTGCAGAAAGAGGGAATCCAATTCCATGGCGCTGAGTAGGGAAGACAACAAACAGCATGCTACTAATCATACCAATCCCGATCGGCAACATCGTAAGAATCTCTTGTGTTTCAACAGATGGTGCTGGATAAAAGCAAGACACAACATTCTGATCAAACAGTGCAATGGCAGCAAATACAAGAACCGAGAGGACTGAATGCACAAAATCTATGAACCTCAGCCTGTACTTTTCCGCAAGTTCGGGAGCTACAGTTGCTGACCCATCAATCACCCATAATCCATGTGATGTCGCAAACCCGTAACACACATTCCCTTTCTTGTCTCTAAAGCTATCAGTAAAGCTTGACAGAAAACATGATAACCCGCAGAGGGATACTAACATTGAGGTCATAAACCTGCTAACTGAATCACAGTGGCCTTGATTCGAGAAAATGGGTGATAGAAGTTGGAAAGCAAGAACTGTTCCTGTTGGTAAAAGATTGGCTAAATGGGCCGTGCTTTTAAATGTCTGACTAATAGCTTTCTGTATCAGGTTTTTCTCTTCTGCGTCAGGAATCGGCAAATCTTGCAAAAGAGGCAGCTTTTCATTTCCATGAACATTAATCTCCATTACCTATGAATTCTTTCTGAAATGAGTCTTTGTTTTGGTTTTTGTTGACATTCATGCTTGTTTTGAGGCGTATTTATGTTTAATGTTTATAAGAAGAAGAAAATATAAATGGAATATGAGTGAAGGTAAAGGAAAGGAATTGGGCGGCATATAGTGATGTCTTGTAAGAAAAATAAACCATATAATTTAAGTAGGAGGTGGGATCTTACTAGAAATATTTGTCAAGCAAAGTATACAAATGTATTTGATATGTGGTTCCATGTTTAGTAAATTAGTTCCAGACAAGCAACTTGATGAGTATCAAACGTGCATTCACGTTGAAATAGTTGAGTTAAGAATTGGGCTAATCGGTAGATAAAAAAAAAAACACTAATAATTTGTTCTTGTGGTTGAGAATTGTGATGGCAAAACATTACTAGTATAACAAGGGTGCCTTTAAGGGATCAAATTACGCTACTTTATTTAAAAGCTAATAAAGATTACGCGTGATATATGTATGCCTTGCACGCATTAATTTCAGAACTTATGACCCACGAGATTTTCATTTCCTGACGTACACTCGGCTATGCAATTTTATTTATTTCATCGTTCCTCCAGGCTGTATGTCATCTCCTTTGCTCTGTGGGCTTTTCTTTGCTGCATTGCAAAGTCCCTTTCAATAATGATCACATCCCCGAAATGCATTTTTGGGCCAAAATTTATAACTCCAACTGCATGATACAACTTGAGAGATATTAGAGCTTATAGATCCAATAAAGTTGAACATTTTGTGCTTGAAGTAGAAATAGTTACCTATGTTCGATCACAGCCCAAACTCCACATTTGTATGTCTTGGACTCTTGGTCCATGTGTGAGCAGTAGAATGTTCATATATATAACCATAGCTGACTTAGGATGATATTAAAGCATGTCACTACAGCACGGTCCATGTGCCAGAAATCGTCCCGATTGGAATCCTAGTGAGCCAACCTTACCGTTCGGCTAGCACCAAGATAGCTGAGTCAAAATTTCTTAAATTTTGGTGATTAAGCAGTTTTTATGTCAATTTTTACAAAAAAAATTATTAGGTAAACCGTATTTATTATAGAATTGTGAACTCTTTACTCTAAGTGTTGACACAATATGTTTAATGATTGATTGGAATAGTCAAAATATGTGAGAAAGCAAATTAATGCATTGAATATTTCAATCAATTATTAAACATATATATTAAGGCACGTGTCAACACGAAAAGTTCACAATCTTACATGGTGAATACAGTTGACCTAATAATTTCTCAAAATTTTGTCAGCAACTTGACCAAATTATATTTTATAGTGAGCATAAATCTGTTGGAATGTCGTTCGTGAAAATCTATATTCTACTCTCTGTTATTTATTATTGTTCGTTTAAAATTTTTACACGAATATTAAAGAGGGTATTAATTAGCCTAATCTATTGTGTTGTAGCATGACAATATTATTCTTTCACAGTATTACTTATGACATTAAATGTTAGCTTTTTAGGATATTTATTAGGAATATTAAAATGGAAAAAATAGCATATAAATTTAATAGTGTCTTGAGATGTGAGAAAGTCAAATACAGTAAAATCTCGATTAATTAATATCCGATAAATTAATAACCTCGATTAAATAATAATTTTTCTTGGTCCCAATTTAGACAAATATACAAAAGTACTATTCGATAAATTAATAATCCCAATAAAATAATATTTTTTTGATCCCAATGATATTATTGTATCGAAGTTTTACTGTACTCCATTTTGAAACAAAAACTAAATCTTAAAAAAAGAAATGAAAAGGAATGAAAGGAGTTTTATATTATGGACACTATATCAGTTTCGAAGGCTGACTTGTTTGTATTTAAGGGAAATTATACCCCTTATCTTATCTTATAAAATATTTGTAAAATATACCTTTTAAAACTTTACTTTTTTACCCTTTTTTATATGTTTTTACCCTAATTTGTAAAATATTTGTATTATCTACCCTCCATCTATTATCACTCCTTACTATATCTTATCTCTCTCATCTATTATTACCTCTTATCTTATCTTATCTCTCTCTCTTTTCTCTCTACGTTTTTCTCTCTTTATTACTTTCATCTATTTTTGTTTCTTTTTTTCTTTTTAATGCTCCTTTTATTCTGACATGAGAATTCTTTGAATTTGAATATTAGTGTCGTTGCACAATGTGATGGAGAGGTTCGCCGGAACCTAATATCGACTTTCGGTGGATCTCCGACGCTGTTTTTACCTCTGCTACACTTTGTTGATGTTGCTTTTGTGGATTTTGTTTTAACTTCAAGAGAAGAAAATAAGAAAAATAAGAGAAACATAATGACGCTTCCTTACTATCACATCCTTCTCTTTCTAGATAATTGATTTTTAGATCTCTCTCTATTCATAACCTCCTTGCTAATTTATATTTGCTTTCAAAAGCTATTTAAAGTTCCACTCTCTCTGTTCATTTTTTGATCTCTCTTTGTTCGTTTGTAATTTTAAAAAAAGTTGAGAAGTATTTTTTTTAATTCTCGTTTGTTTTTTTTATATTTATTCTCTTTTCTGTTTGATTTGTTTTTGAAAAATTGATTCTCATTCTGATTCATATGTGTCTCATAAATGTTTCCTATTTATTTCATAAATGTTTCATATATGATTCATAAATGTTTCATAAATGTGTCTCATTCTATTTTCATATCTTTCTCACAAATGTTTCATACGTGATTCATAAATGTTTCTTATGTGGCACATAAGTGATTCTAATTATGACTCATACGTGTCTCATAAATGTTTCCCATCTGTTTCATGTATGATTCATAAATGTTTTTTATGTGGTACATAACCGATTTTGATTTTTATTCATAATGTTTCATGTGCTATTCATAAATGCTTCTTATGTGGTACATAACTGATTCTGATTCTGATTCAAGTTTCTCATAAATATTTCATATCTGTTTCATAAATGTTTCATATGTAATTCATAATGTTTATTATGTGATATATAACTAATTATGATTCTAATTCATATGTGTCTCATAAATGTTTTATATATATCTCATAAATATTTCATATGTGATTCATAAATATTTCTTATGTAGTACATAACTAATTCATAAATGACTCATAAATATTCATTTTTTTCTATGTTTCATAAATCTTTCTTATTTGTTTATGTTTTTCATATGTGTTTTGTTGTTTCATATGTGTTTCATGCATGTTTCAATATGTTTTTGGCTATCTGATGTTTTCATTTTTTTGACGTGTCATAAATGTTTCTTATGTGTTTTAATAAGTTTTTTTTTGTTTTGTTGCAGGAGAATCAATTTATATAATGTATTGAATATTCTATTATATTTATGATTCTAATGATGAAAATGAGAAGGAATATGATGGAACATTAACGGAACAATTTGTATAATGCAATTGAATAGTTTTTAGGTTTTTTTTTGGAATGTCTTGGAAATAGTAAATGAACAATAATGCAATTTTTGGAATTTTATTGAAATTGCATTTTTTTATATTATTTGTAAAAATCTGAAAATAGTAATAAAATATTTTACTCTTTTTTTTATGGAATGTAGAAATACATACTGATTTTTTGTATCTGAGTATGAAAATAAATAGGGAATGAAATTTTTTTATAAAACATCAAGAAAATGAATACATTAAATAACAAAAAAAATGAATAAAAGTAATATGAAACATTTTGAAAAACATATGAATGAAATATGAAACTGTTAAAAAAAATTAGTAAAATGGTTATTTTTTTTAATGTTTGATGAGTGTTTCTTATGAGAAGGGTATTTTACTAATAAAAATAGTGTGTTTAGACATGGATCCAAATATTTAATTGGAAGGGTATTTTACTAATTAAAAAGTAAAATTTTCCTTGTTTTTATCAGTAAGGGCCTAGGAGAAGGGCCTATTACATAATCCACATTGCTCGATAACAAGTCCAAAGTAAATGCACAAAAATCTTTGATCGTTTCCACATGATATAGGGACCATCAAGGTCAAGAATACTCCTCTCATCTCATCTCCACGAGGCACTCTCGATGTCCGACGAAGCACTATTACCTTATCTCAAACACTCAACCAATTCAAAATTAATAGTTTAAGCCAATTAATTGCTACTCATATTTAGTCCACTGCCTAGCAAACATTATAACATTATAAAAATTTGTTGTTGTCACCAAAGTTTTGCTTCTTTTAAATTCTGCTTCATGTCCACTTGCTTTCTAAACTATAGTTTCCAGTGTTCGATCTAATTTATGGATCATGATCCCTCATGTTTAATAAATTTACCATTGATTACAAAATTAAAGATTGAAATTTAATTAAAAAGTTAAATTTAAATTTTAAAAGGGAAGTTATTACTTTTACTAAAATACATCTCAATCCTTGATTTCAATTTTAATGATTAAGATTAAATAAACATGACCTCTCATGTTAAAAATGAATATGAGAGGATCTTAATCCCTAATTTATTGGGTATTACTTCATTAATTAGCAGATAAGTTGGCATACCAATGCTATCTTTTCATTTTTCAACTCTAGATTATGATGTGTTTCTTGGGAAGTTCTTACCTAGATCGGGTCCATGTTTTTTTTATGGATCCGACCAATAAGAAACCACCAAAGTGCAATAACTTCCCCTTTTTCTTTATTTTTAAATTTTAAAAATACATTTTGGTGGTTTCTTAGTGGCTGGGTCCATAAAAAAATATGAACCCGGTTTAGGTAAGAGTTTCCCTGTGTTTATAATTTGTCTTGTTCAATGAGATTATAGTAAATCAATTTTTTAAACTCAATAACCATCAAGATTAATTAATTACTCCCTTGTGGAAGATATTGCCATATCAATTGATGAGACAAAAACATTTACTAGTAACCACTAATCAGTGTTTGTTACTATCACGTACATAGGAAATTAATATGCCCTTTTAATTAACAAAAGGAAATGAGATTATATTTGTGCTATATCTGGTAGACAGATATTAATCTTACCCTTTTCATGAAACACTTAGTTAACTAATAAAGTATTGTCTATTTGTTCAATTGTTTTCATATTGGATGTTGATGTTGCAATGGACAGCTTTCAAATGTTGTCCGAAGCAAACAGTTTATTAAATTAATCAGTCTAAAGTCTATACACACATGACCTATGTTCACATTTCACATCTTAATATGTAGCTAAGTCATGCTGATTATTCTCCGTAATTCTACTTTAATCAATGTTCAAAATAGACCGGAGCTCAAACCAATGGACCAGCTAGCTCATAACTCAATCAATCCGATCAATTCAACTGATCCGAATCATTTTTTCTTAATAAAAATGTAATATATAATTTTAAAAATGAATAAAAAATTATAAATTTTATGTAGATTATATTTTTCTTCTTAATTTATCGATTTCAAATCAACTTTTCGTATACACATTTTTCAAAAAGTAAAAAAATCAATTTTTTATTTAAGCCAATCAAATCATACCATTTGAATTATCCGATTCAACCAAATCTAAATCGGTCCTTCACAATTTTTACCCAAGTTTTTTTTTCATGAAATCATGATTAACCATTGATTCCTTATTTTTTTTTATCCAGTCCAATTTTAGGACATAGACTTTAGTCAATAAACTAAATTGTCATTTTCGGTGTTTCAAAATATATTTAAAATTATTATTTTGTAATTAGTTAGATATAAAATAATAATATAGCATTATTTTATTGGTAATGATTAATAATATCAAATTTAATTATAAATTTTTAAGTATAATTAAGTGAGAATATAATTAAAAATTTAATGCCCAACTACCATCTATTAATTTTTGTGGAAATAGAACTTTAGCTATTAAAGTTGGATCCACTTGCCCGCAATAAAATTTAAAGTAGAGACACACTAATATTGCCATTTAAATAGGATTAGTCCCAATCCTCATGTTTAGTGATGTAGTAACTAACTCCACACAAAAACATCAGGACTTACGAAATAGGCATACATAATCTCATTTGAAGTTATAATATCAAAAAATAGGGAATTGTTTTTTGCTGTTATTGTTACATATGCATGACCCTTCTAACTTTTAACTCAAGTATCATCACCGTATGAAAAAAAAAAACGAAAAAAAAAAAAGAAAGACTTAAATATCGTCAAATATTAAAGGCCCCTGTAATATGCCTATCCTAATTATTACTGTTATTGTTATTACTTACTACACATGAATGAGTTGACCTGAAAATTTCATTTACTTCTTCCAACTCTTAACCATTTTTTCAACTTTTTTTTACTCTTCATAATTTAATTGTTAGATTAATATTTGACAACTTATATCTTTAAAAAGATTCCTTCTCTTTCCTTAATTTTTGTTTATTTCACAGATAGAGGTCTTGAAACATCATGGAATCGCAGAAGCTGGTCCAAATGGTTAGGTATATGTCTTCAATTAAGAAAATTATATTGTACAAAAATTACAAGGACAATAGCTTTTCAGGAGGCCCGATAGGCAATCATTACAAGTTTTTTAATTTAGCTCAAATCAATTTTAGTTGGATGAATTTGCGAATGCCAGTTTCCATGTTCATGTAATTGTAATAGCAAGAGGAAGTTGAACTGTAAGTTAATTAATGGTTGTAGAATATTCCATACATTTTCAGTCTCGTTCTGTTTTTGCTATATGTAACTTCTTATAGAGTATGTTAGTCGGGCATAAAATTAAAATTAAGGGCACATTATGATTACCAACCCTAGCTATTACTACTAATAATGCATTCAAGATTGAACAAATCCTATACCACCTTCAACATGGACCCTGTTAATAAACTCTATGTTGTTAATTAAAAACCTATTTATTATCAAAAAAAAAAAATTAAAAACCTATGTGAAAGCATATGATGAGAAAAATGCCAATGTCCATAAGAGACAAAAGTGCAGAGCAGTTGACTTTGTTTACCAATTTCTTTATTTAAAAAAGAATAAAAGACCAATGAAATTTTGGGCTGAAACCCAGCTGGCCAAGTCTCCAACAAGGTGTGCAAGATGTTTCATTTCTATTAATCCAATCATGTTTTCGAGAAAAAAAAGAGACTGGATGTGCTGACCTGATAATGAGGTGTTTTCAAATTCAATGGGAAAATACGCTCTTAAAAGGGGGGAAAAAACACTCATTGGAAAAATGAGCCATTTTACACGCAAACTAGTGGGAAGTCCACAAACAATAGTATGTATTGCAATGAGAAAAGTCACAATTTCATTTTTATTCCTCCTTTTTTTTTTTTTTTTTTTTAACTCCATTCCACAATCTCTTTTTTAGTAATTTTTCCTCTACTAATTATTAATGGCATGAATCTCTGTACTCAATCTGTTCCCCTTGCATTTCCTTGGTTTAATTGATTGATTATCTGACCTTTTCCCCAATCTAAGGCCTGCTTATGAAAGTAACAATCATCAAATGCTCATCATCGCACTCTCACAAAAATGCCATTTTAACTTTATCAATTAATAATAATGCCCCAATTTTTTTTCTTGGATAAACACATTGCTAATATGGTCAATGAATTGAAATCCAAGCTTTATTTCAGTTAAAATCATCACGTACAAAAAAAAAAAACATTTGAGTTAATTTGATTTGTATAGCTGACAATTGGGCACGGTCTAAAATTCAAGAAAAAAAGGCAAGTGCTAAGAACTGTTGCATATTAATACTCTACAGTGAAAAGCAGTGTTTTCCAATTTCAGTCCCACCACGCGTAATGACCAGAAACCTTTCCTGGCTGACTCTTAAAGCTACAAGCCAACTTCTATGGTAATTTTCACCCACCATCTCCTAAATTTTTTCTATCTTCCACTGCAATGCCTAAATTTTTTAACACAATAATCCCCAATTTGAATGGTAACATAAAAGTCCTCACCATTAATGGTTTCCTTCTGAAACATTTGTATTAATTATTTTTTTTTTAAAATTTTACATATAAATCAAGAAATATGCAAACTAATTTATAAAAAAATGTGACTATTATTTTATTTTTATTTTTTAATTAAATAAAATTAAAAAATTCATAAAAAAATAGAGAATATTCAAATTGTTTCAATTTTACTGAGAAATCATGGTAAAATATACTCAATTTTTTAGAATAAAAGATGGTGAAATTTGGTTGATGGTCATGAATAGAAAATAACGACCATAATCTTTAGATTACAAAATTCTAAGTTTGTTGTTTTATAAAGAAAAAAATACGATGGTGGTGAGAGATAAAAGTTGGAAGATTGTTAGCAAAAATTACCCAATTTTTGTCTTATTCAACTCAAATTTGAGGCGATTCAATTTATACATGAGGACAAACCATTTTATATGATACAGCAATATATAAATTTAACTAGTTTCCTCAGTCACAGATGTATATATATATTTTTTTGATAGTTCAGTCACAGATATACATGGATTTTGTGCGTCCTTTGTACATGTTATTCTATGAGTAGTGAAATCAGTTCAGTTCCTACTTCTATCTGCTATTCTGACTATATATAATATAAGAGAAGTCACGGGTTCTGGGTTCTGACCCTTTTCCAGGTTCCAAATTCCCTAGGTCTAATCCACTACAAACAAATGTTCCAAAAAAAAACATTCACTTCCTCTCAAAAAAAAAAAAAAAAGTCACTACAAACAGAATTATTTAAAATTTTTTTCAACTAAGATTATTTTAAATTTAGCTTCCTATCTTGTGATCAAAAACATAATTTTTATTGTCTATTGTTAGTTAATAAACTGACCTTACTTCCTTCTTTTGTTGTCATATTTAAGTAATGTATAATTATGCTTGGAAGTCGAGAGTTCGATCCTTAGGGTCGCATGAAGAAAGTGTGCTTTCAAATAGAAATCACTCAATCAAGATTAATTAAAGCTCCAAATGAAGCTCTAGATAACCGAAATTACAATGATTATAAAAAAAATCTAATTAATAAGTCATTAATTAAACAAATTAAGAAGTTCAGTTCAAAAAAATAAACGGAGAAATTTGTCTATTGTTAGAGGAGTTTTTTCTTTAATAATTTAAATAATATTTTATGCATTTATCTTCTCATTGCTGCCGTTAATTCAGACACAAAAAGATATATATGCAAAAGACAAACTTCAATTGGCTAAACAAATTCAATGCTTGTGTAGTTACTCCTCATCACTATCAATTTTTTTAAACGTGAACAAAATTTTTGACCGTATTATTATACTTTTGGGTAAATGCCGAAACCCTCGATTTATAGGCCGTAGCTGAGCA
>CANYLF013070242.1:0-10533 GCA_948193215.1 Bocquillonia castaneifolia
CGAACGGGCTTCTCACTTGGTTCATTAGTTTTACCGGTTCAACCAGTTGACCGAGTTTTATATATAATATTATTTTTATAATTTTAAATAACACATGTATTTAAATAATTATTTTTCAAGATTTATTACTAAAAAACCCTCCTTATCATTAATTTTTATAAAGAAATTTCTTTTAAATTAATGATGATATGAGAAACTATTAAGTATTAATTTTTTTTGCACAATTCATATGTATTAAACCAATTACATGGCTTTTTTTACTCAAAGGTAAAGAAATGAATTAGAAAAAAAGAAGTCGAATGAATTGACCCATTTACAAATTACAGACACTAGCACATGATGTATGAGAAAAAAAGCAAGTGAAACATGTGTGTCCTACTCCTTCCTTCTTCTTTCTCTTTACTTAAATTTTCTTTTCTTTATTTTGTTTTCCCACTGCTCCCTTCTCTGTCATTTTTCTTTCCTTATTCACCCTTCTTCTTCCTTGCATGGCGTCGGGCCGTCGGCACACTACACAACTGCCATTTTTGAGGCCTGTCGTGCACCCTTCCCTCTCATCTCCTTTCTGGGTTATTTTACCCTAATACACTGAATGCCATTACGTTTGAAAAATGTATTTTTTTTAATCTCATGTATTTCATTTTTACTAAACTAATTACTCCTATGAATAAAATTTTACTCATTTTTATTATTTTATATGAAATTAAAGTAATAACTCATAGTTAACAATAAGTTACGGTGTATAATGATAAAACACTTGGACTTGCAAGCTTTACGTTTGGAGGTCAAGAGTTCGATCTTTAAGACCACATGGGAGAGTGTGCTTTTAAAATAGAACTCACTTGACCCGGATTAGTCAGGACTCCAGATACATGGTTAGTAAAAACTATAAAAAATATATTTTTTATTATGAATAAAAATGCTAATGAATGTATTTATCATTATAGTTTATAAGTATTTATATTTATACTAAAAATATATGTAGACTTTAATTTACATATTTTAGTAATGTCATATTTTGATGTTATTTATGATTTTTTTTTTACTTTTATCTTAATAAAAATGATTAAAATTGTATAGAAATGGGTAATTAGTATGATAAAATTTAAATAGAAAGGGTAAAAATGTATTTTTTTTGAACATAAGCTGACATTCAGTGTATTCTGGTAAAATACAGGGGTAAGAAGTAATTCCCCAAAATTTAATATCCATTAATCGATTTTAAAATTCATTTTATTAATCAAATAATTGTTATGATTTAGTTTATTTATTAAAATTAATTATGTTGTGTCCATTAATGATCAAACCATTATGGTTTGTAGGCATAATCAACAAAACATCAAAAACATAAGAAATAAGAAATACTTTGAAAAGGAGACAACATTGACAACCATTTAAATAACAATGATCACCATAACCAATCCACCTTGAGTGGATTGGTACTACCCTATGTGGATAGTGGATGAAGGTTTCAAGTTCGAGACCCACCATTACCAAATTATCAAAAGAAAAACAATGATCACTGCAAATAAAAAAATAAATAATACAAATAATAAATAAAAAAATTGAAATCAATATGGTAACCAAGAGGGGTGAATTGGCTGTTCTCAAAAACCAAACTAAAAAACTTAATTAAAAACTTGTAATTTTAATGCGGAAGCTATTCATTTACTAAAGCACAATAACAAGTAATCGGAAGTAAAGGTAAAACAACTAAGCAACTAATGAGAACAAGTATAGAAGCAATCAATCATAATCAATGAACAAGCATAGAAGAAATCAATCACAATTAATATGCAAACATATAAAGAGATTAGGAAGAGGAAAACAAACACAAGATTTATAGTGGTTCGGCCAACTCCTTGCCTACATCCACTCCCCAACCTTGCAGTTGAGATTTCCACTATCTTTGTTCCTTTTAAGGGTTTAAGATCAAAACCCAAGTGTTTTCTTCGACTCATACTCAAACCTTTACAAAGTTTTTTCTCAAGTCTTACATTTAACCCTTGCAATGTGTTTTTAAAGTCTAACACACAACCTTACGAGTGTTTATGGATAACACTCAACCCTTGACTCTTCCAAGTGTTCTCTCTCTAGAAAACCCAAAACCCAAGTGTTTCTTAGGCTAACACTTAAACCTTTCACAATAATAAATTCAAAGAATGAAAAGGTTTTTCTAACTCACTCGCAAGGATTAAGCTTAATTTAAGTGCCTAGAGTGAATTAAGAACCCACAAAGATAGTGACTTGTATTACATACAAGAACAAGTGGAATTTTGATCATTTGGAGCTTGATGATGATTCTCACTTGATTCAAATGATTTAGAACATGTTTCTTGATGCTTTTGATATCCCAAATGAGTTTATATAGTTTCCCAAGCAAAATAGAGCCGATACTCATACGAAAATGACTAATTTTCTTCAAAATCTCGTAATCAGGTCAACTATCACGATCGTGAGTTTGGGACCCACGATCATGGGTTTGGATATATGACCATAGATTTTGACCCATGATCGTGGGTAAGCATTATGCATGATCATGGGAAAAATCATCTGGCTTTTGCTTGCTTACCCACGATTGTGCAACGGGACGCACGATCATGGGCCTCTTTAAACTGCCATAACATTTGATAAAAAGCTCCAAATCCTTTGATATTTTTATGGGGACAACTTCAGTTCTTTATCTATGACTTTGTATCTCATAGATGTTTTCTAGTTCCATCATATTCATGTCTTAAAAAATCAAAACATTTCGGTACTTCTAATTTTGAGCAATCCTCACTCCCACATCCATATCTCTCAATCTACAAATCCTTTTGTTGTGATTATAAATTCATATGAAACTAGACATCCAAGCCTACAACTGAGTAAAATTTCATATCCAAATTCCTTTTCTATATTTTTTGGCATCATTTTAAAGATGTCCCATCAGCACAGTCCTGTGCATCCAATCGTTAGCATAATTCCCTCAAAACTTCATAACTCCCATAATAATACTCCAGATTGAATTCCAATTTTTGATATAGAAACTAGATGTTTGTACGTAGCTTTCCATCGACATATAATTAGACCATATAGCATCTGTGTAGATGTGTCAATGCTATACCAAAAAACCGACTTAGTACAATCCTACCTTTGGCTTCTTTGGTTTTCTTCAAAGCTTGATACTCTAATCTTTGTTAACCATTCCCAAACTCTCCAAATTATATCCTTAGCTCATTATCAACAAACTCTCACAAATTTTCATGTGTTTTAATGAGGTTTACACTTAAACCTATGCATCTGAGCTAATTCCCTTTTCCCAAGCTTAAGCTAACCATGTAACCAAGTGTTTTGATAGGATAGCACTTGAACCTATCCACCTATATAACTCTTAATCTAATCCTCATCAATGTTCATTCCCAATCTTCATATGACCGCCTTCAATACCATTAAAAACTTCATCATCATCACTCATTATCTTCATTCACTACCAAAACCTTCTCTAAACCACTTAGTCATCTTCATCAAATGCTCTTATACAATTCATCACCTATAAAACACTTAGCAAACAAATTAGCACTAAGACAATGTTTTGCATCGTCAAAATCACTAATGAAACCTTTGTGTCAACTAAAATATTTATTGTTTATGTATGATATATATTAACTATTATTTCAAAACATTATATTTATTTAATTATTTAAAAATTATTTTTAATTTATAATTTAATCAATATGTACAACTTTTTTTATCATAAATTATGTTGAATATTAAAAAAATATCATAATTGAATATAATAATTTATACATGTACTCTTTATATAAATTTCTAAATCTGTCACCAAATGTCTTATCTTAAATGCCCTATTCACTTTATATTTGTAAATTTGCCCTTTTATCATTCAATAATATTATGAAAAGCTAATCTTATTATTGTGGTGTACCCTTAATTATCATGCTTTCAAAGAAGAAATCTCAATCTTTGTGCTTTTTTTTTTTGCATAGATCTCCTGCTAACGTCATATGCATGGCAAAACTCAATCAAATCTTATTATGTGTAGTTGGTATATATAATACAATGTGTGACATCAATCCTATTAGTGTTAGGATTGGATTACAAACCTTGTATAATTATGTATATCAACTGAAACCAAAACAAAATTGGAGAAGTATCCTTATCACCCTCCCTCAAGTTATAGGTTTTGTATAGGAACATGCAACCTGTCTCTGAACTAGTAAAACGATCTATAGATAATGGCCTAGTCATTCCATCAGTAACTTGATCTGATGTAGCTATATACTGAATAAACAAATCCTTCGATGCTACACGCTCATGAACAAAATGGAAATCAATTTCCAGATGCTTGGATTGCGAATGAAAAATTAGCGTAGTTGTTAAATGGGTGGCACTAAGGTTATCACACCATAATTTCGGAACTAAAAATAGGACCCAGAGCTCCTTCAGTAACGAACATAACCAAATTAATTCTTGAACTGTATATGCAAGTGCATGATATTCCACCTCAGTAGATGATTTGGAAAATGTGCATTTGCTTTTTAGACCCCCCATAACTCAAGATTAGATTCAAAATAAATTGCAAAACCAATTGTTGAACGTTGATCCTCCGCATCACCAGCCTAATTAGAATCACTGTATGCGAAAAGTTGATGAGTCATGGAATGGCTAAGAAACAATCCAGCTGATTATGTCCCCTTCAAGTAACGCAGAATGCGTTTAACTGCAGACCGGTGACCTGTAGTCGAAGCATGCATAAATTGACAAACATGATTTACAAAAAAGGTAATATCAGAACATGTTAAATTCAAGTATTGAAGTCCACCCACAATTTATCGAAACAAAGTTGGATCATGAAAGGAATTACCTTGACTAGTAAGCTTGTCTTTCGTTACAAATTGGAGTGGAGATGGCTTTCGAATTTTCCATCTTAACCTTATAGAGTAGTTGCCATAAATATTTCTCTTTAGAAAGAAGGAGTCCATTGCATGACCATTTGGCATGAATGCCTAAGAAAAAAATTGAAGGGACCGATATCCTTAACAATAAATTTTCCTTGTAGCCGAACCACCAAATCCTTGATGAAGGAAGAGTTGTCGCCAAGTAAAAAGATATCATCAACATAAACAAAACAGTAAAACATTGTATTATGATGATAATAAATAAATAAATAATGAGGTGTCTGCCTTACTCACTGTAAAACCAAGATGAAGAAGAGTAGATGTTAAGCACTTGAACACTGCTTAGGAGCTTATTTAAGGTCGTAGATCAATTTCCATAGCTTACATACATAGTCAAAGAATTGTGGATGCTTGAAGCTAGGTGGTTGAGCTATAATTACATCTTCATCAATATTCCTATGAAGAAAAGCATTGGAAACATCTAACTAATGAACATTCCAACCATGTGTAACTGATAGGGATAAAAGTACCTGAATAGTAGTAGGCTTAATAACTAGAGAAAAAGTAGCATGAAAGTCAATGCTAGGGTATTGATAAAAGCCCTTGGCAATGAATTGCGCTTTAGAGCGATCTATAGAACCATTAGCTTTGTATTTGATTCGATAAATCCACTTACAGCTGATCAAATTTTATGTAGAAGAGCGTGGAACAAGCTTCCAGGTATTGTTCAGTTCAAGGGCATGAAATTCCTCTTGAATTATTTGCCTGCTCAAAACTTATAGGCTCAAGAAAAGAAGATTCATATCATGCCAAGAAAGTCCAAGGTTTTAAGTTATTTATTTTTGCACGAGAAAGCATTAGATGAGTGTATTGTGCATGTGAAGAATTGGATTCAAATTTAGTTAAGTCCACAACAAGAGATAAGCCAGGTGAGTTTGTTACGGGTAAGGTTATTGGGGTAGGTGACTGGGAAACAAATTTTATTTTAGGTAGCAAGATGGGAAAGGGTAGAGTTATCCAAGTTTGATTAAGGTGATGAGGGTACAGAAGAAGAGGATAAGCTAGAATATCATTCTGTTAGGGAGTGTTTGATTTTGTTGTGGTCAGATTAGGATAAGGAGGCAAAAGAATTATTGATGGAGATGGATTACTAGACCATAAAGTGTCCACCAGATGTGGAGTATCCTTCTTGAAAGGAAATTCCTAATCATAAAATAAAACATAACGTGAGAGAAAAATCTTATGAGAATCCTTATCCAAATAGAAATACCTTTAGAAATTTTATTATAACCCAAAAATAAACATAATTTATAATGTGCATCAAGTTTATTTTTACTGTATGGTTTTAACCATGGGTAACATAAACATCCAAAGGAGTGTAAAAAATTGTAATCTACCGCTTGGTGAAAAGGTGTAGTATACGGTGTGGAATTATTCAATAATTTGGTAGGCAAACGATTAATGGTATAAACCGTAGTAGAAAAAGCATGAGGGCAAAATTTTTGTTTAACACCAGAATATTGCATTAGCAAAATTCCTATTTTAACTATGTGTTTGTACTTGCGTTCTGCACAGCCATTTTATTCCGGTGTCTTAGGACAAGAACTATGTTAAGAAATACCATTAGGTAACAAATAGATTTGAAGAGCTTGATACTGTCCTCCTCAATCACTTTGGAACTATTTAATGGATGAATTAAAAAGAAATTCAACCAAATGCCTGAATTTAATGAAAGTACTTAATACTTTGGACTTGATTTTTATAAAATAAATATAGTAGTACTTAGAAAAATGGTCATAAAACAACACATAATAACGACTACCATCGAAAAAGATGGCATAGGAGACGAACCCTAAACATCTGAATAGACTAAATCTAAAGGACCGAAAGCATTGTAATCAGATAAATTAAATGGCAACCTATGACTCTTGTTAACATTGCAAGAATTACACGCTAAATTATTGACAATATAAAAGGAATTTCTGCTTGCTGGAGAGCACTTTTCACAACCCATAAATTTGCATGACCCAAATGCGAATGCCAAGTTAAAAGAGAAGTTAAAAAAGCATGCTTCGAATTTTTTTTGTTGAACCTATAGAGTCAAAATGCACAGGATATAATCTATTGTCACTCCGACCGATATGTAGAGGTGCCCTCACGTGGATATCCTTGATAACAAAATAAGTGGGAAAAAATTCAATAGAAACCTGATTAGCATCAGTGAAAGAAAAAATTGACATTAAATTCGAGCATGAATCAGGCACATGTAAAATATTTAAGCCAAAAATTTTTCCTATTTAAATGAAAATTCAAACCACCAATTTTATGAATAGGAAGACTTCTACCATTTCCAATCTTTGCATCATAACCACCAACATGGTCAGTATGATAATGAAGTGTTGGCTTTTGTGGCATCAATCCATCTTATTTTGAGTTTAACAACCCTTTATCTTTGTCTAACAAAGTTTCTAAGTGTGTAGGTTTTCAACCAAACTAGTTTTTGAAGGACTCTTGCAAACCGCACCCATGAAGGGAGAGCCGCGCCCGCTTCAATATTTCGCGCCCAGGATGAGAGAATCGCCCCAGTGGCCAGAGACGAAGCGCGCCCGCGGATAGGAGATCACGCCTAGGATTTTGGGGTGAACTTGGAGGGCTTTTGTACGCTTGAGGTCGCACACTCGCGGTTTGATCAAAAGAAAGCAGCCGTACAAGCCTAGCAATCCGCCTATCATGCAAGCAAGCCGCGCTCTCCAAATCCCGGCTAGCTGCTTGATAAAAAGGATTCTTCTTCACACCCGCAAATAGAGAAAATCAACATTGTGGGTTGTTCAAAAGCAAGCAAGCCGCAAGGGCAAAGCAAGCCGCTCTCAAGGCATCTTCTGCTCCAAATAGATATCGCGCCCGTTGTTTGATATATCGCACCCACGACATAATCAAACAGAAAGCAGGTCTCAAAAGTCATCCTCTGCTCAAATGAGCTCGCGCCCACGGTTTGAGATGTCGTGCCCGCGGCATTCAAGGAAGCCTTAAAAAAACTAGCCATTGGAAGCCCGCGCCCGCGCCCGTTGATCCGCGCCCACGAGGTGACTATTTTCAGTGCTTTTGCTGAAAAAGTTTCTAGCGTTAGACACACTTTTGGGGTTGTTTCTAACAGCTAGTTTTGGGTATTTTGGCTATAAATACTCATCATAAATGTTCTTCATGTAAGACCATTAATTCTTTGATAGCCAAACTATTGTAAACTTATTTTTCAATCTTTTGTAATCTTTGGTTATTTAGTTATGGGTAACTAGAACTCTAGAGCATTTGTTGCTTGGGTTGAGCGAATTAGTTATCCATGTACTAGTGTCAATTCTTTGTGAGTTGGGGAAACACTAGGGTAAGGTTTGGAGAGAGCCTTAGAATTCTCTTTGTAAATGTTGAAGATAGCCTATTGAAATCTTCATTGTAAAGGTTTGGTGTTAGCCTTTTGGAAACACTAGGGTTTTTGAGTTAGCCTTGGGTAAAACTCATTGTAAAGGTTGGATATAGCCTTGTAAATCTCTTTGTTATCCTTGGTGGATAGTGGAAGCCCAAATTGTGTATTTGGGAGAGTGGATGTAGGACAAATTGGGTCCGAACCACTATAAACCTTTTGTGTTCTTCTTTTCTTCCCTAATCCATTCTTGTAACATTTTTAATTTCTAATTCCGCACCAATTCACCCCCCCCCCCCCCTCTTTGTTTCTACATATAGTTAATTGTTCAATCCTTATACCTTCAAATTAAAATTCATATACAAACTTGATAGGAAAGTAATATCATATAATAAATAAGATATTAAAGTGTAATCGAATGTTTTTTTAATTAGAAAATCTAAAAATTCTTATTGCAATTTTAAAATTCAATAGAAATCCAACTCGTTACAAATCCAAAATAATATTGGGTATTACAAACAACCTTAACTTGGTATCTAATTAAGTTTCCAAGTGTGTAGGTTGAAGTTCATAAAGCAAAACAAAAGACTGTGAAAGTGATGCGTAATCTACCTCGTGATTCCACATCGCACCCATTGCTTTTTATCGTGCCCACGATTCAGGATTCACCCCTCTGGCTTGTCACCACTCTTGCCTGCGATTCCCTAATCGCGCCCAACATTTTAGCATCAAAGTTCAACCTAAAATCAAGGTTCTGTTTCCTTTAGTCACCCCCACAATCCTAGAATCACGCCCATGATTTAATTATGTGGGAATTAAATCATGACCATGATTTTCCCATTGCCCCTGCGATTGAAGAAATAGAAAGGCAGAATTCCTCAAGTCTCGCCAGTGAAAGCACTCCCATGATTTCAAGACAAAAACTAGCAGTTGGACTGCTTTATGAAAAGTGCGCCCGTGATAAAGGATTTCACGCCTGTGATCAGAAAAAAACTGTAGAGCCTTCATTTTTCTAAGTGTTAGACACAATTAATCCACTGATATCTAACAACTAGTGTTGGGTATTTAGCTATAAATACCCATCATAAATGTCTTCTTAGTAAGACAAACATTTTTTTTTATCAAAATATGAACTTATTAGAAAGGACCAAGGGCCACAAAGAATAAAAAATAAAGAAAAGTGTCAGGAAATCTTATGATGCCGTCACTAGACAAATACAAGCATTCTTTGAAAGCTAAAACTCGTGCAAATTTATTTCTCAAAGCTCTTTGTAATTAATTCTTTATGAATTAATTGTGTGTGGGTGGATAGAATGCTTTTAAGCATTCAATTGGGATTGATTGTTTTGGTTGAGAGTGTCTATTACCTTGTACAAGTGTCAATCTTTTGAGATTGGGAAACACTTGAGTTTGGTTTAGAGTTAGCCTTAGCAAAACTCTTGTAAAGGTTTGGTTTGAGCCTAGAAAACACTAAGTTGTGAGTTGACTTGATTAAAAACTCTCATTGTGTAATCCTTGGTGGATATTGAACCCAAATTGTGTATTAGGAGAGTGGATCGATGTAGGACATTAGTTGTCCGAACCACTCTAAACACTCTTATTAATTCTTGTGTGTTTGAAGTTCAAGTTTTTAATTTCTAATTCCGCACCAATTCAGCCCCCTCTTGTTATTTCAAATAATTTATTTTTAAGTGTAAATACATATGATAAATCAACAATTAACGACCTTGTTCACAAGCTTTTAAATGAACAAGCTCATGAACTATCCTAATCAAGATGTTCATGAACAAAAATGAGCCGTGCACCATAATGTTCAAACTCATCTGTTTAACTAAACGAATTAAAAATTGAGCTCAAGTTCGGCTCATTTAATTTATAAATGAGCTTGAGCCAAACTCATTGACAAGTCAAACACCGAGCTACTCATGAGGAGCTCGGTTGATTTATAGTCTACCAAATTGAAGCATCCTACGAAACATGATAAATCAGTCCTCTGGAAGCGTCCTATAGCTCCCTATGTTAAGATAAATTTTATGTTTCTATTGTCCAAGATGTTGGCACAGGTTTAAGGCTGGTCATCTGATACCATGAGGGCAATATTCTAAGAGCTGTTGTGTAGAAATTGGACTCAACTTTTTGTTGTTGATGAAGCTTAGGCCATGGCATGTCGTCTTGCTATCATAACAACAACATAATTAAATTTTCAAAACATCATTCTTA
>CANYLF013070660.1:0-10240 GCA_948193215.1 Bocquillonia castaneifolia
GAGTATCTACAGTATTCGAATGGGCACGATGTCTTCATGAAAGTTGCAGCTCTCGATATTCTCTTGATTTTAGGCTTTTGAATCACCCAATTCTGAGTTTTGTAGCTCAAGTTATGGCCCGACAAAGTTGATGCACTGTCAAACTGCAAATTTAATACTAAAAATCTGAATTTTCTATGAAAATAATTTGTACAATGAAGTGAAATTTCACATAATTTTATATCTTTTAATCCTAATAATATATATTTATAATTTAAATAATTTATAATTTTATGATTAAATTTAACTCAATCCATATATTATATAGATTTATATATTTTTTCAATTATCTTGTTTTTAATATATATGTGCAATTTTAATTAATGAATATTTTTAAATCATGATTAGCTAAGTATTTTATTTTTAATTAATCAATACATCTCATAATTCTAATTGATTAAGGAATTCCATATTTGCTATTAATTAATTAAAAAAATTATTAAATGACCATTTAAATCTTCATTAAAACCTTTTAATAAGCTATAGATTATAGATTATAGATATAGATATGTATTTTATTATAGTTTTTTTTATTAATATTGATTTAAAAATTATATTGTTTTAGTAGAAAATGATTTTTTTTGTTTAATGAAAAAATAGATTTGAGATATTTATACAATTTACGGATGAAATTGAAATAAATTTTAGACATTCATAAAATATGTGGATCAAATTAAAATAAATTTTAATCTACAATGTGTGTATAGATGCATGCATACATATACATGTATGCATGCATCTATACTTTCTCTATATATAAATTTCACTATTTTTTTAAACATATATAAATCATTTTTACCTTTATTTTAGCTTACTCTCTAACTTTATGTTTCAGCCCAGGAGGGTTTTTCAGATACATAATTTGTGGCTTAGGATTGTAGGTATAAATGTCAAGCTTGTTGGCTTTGGGTAGTTATACAACACATACATATGTTCGCATTAATTTTTAATAATAAAATAGAAAAATATATTATTATAAAAAAGTAAGAAGAAAAGAAATACTTTTAGGATTATGTGCATATAGCAAATTAATAATTTGCCGGTCGTAACTAACAATTCTATTACTAATTGGCTATACAATTTATAAATTTAAAAACAATTAATTCTTGAAATATCATATAATCAGTTAATTAAATTACTATCAAATTACATAGTTCTAACAAGTACATTAATTCGGTGAATGCTCAGAAACGGTGGAACCAAGTGAAGCGGCCAATGCAGATCCATGCATGGTCTGATATATACTAAAGCAAGTAATTAATAATTGTACAGAGAAATTTGCATATCCTCCACAGAAGCATCCAAAACACAGTTTATATGTTGAATTCTGGCTGTCTGCTGCCAGCTAACTCGCAAGTGAACACATGGGCTCATCTCATTTTTTTTAAAATATATACTTTCCTTCAATTAATTCCTTGTAACATGAAACTCAAGAATGTCATTCAAGACCCAAGAGCCCCTATAAATACCCACCCCTTCTTGCATATATTCTCCACCCATCAAACACACTATTCTCTCTTATAGTGTCAGTACTACTAGCTACCATATATACTTCAAAGAAGGTATTAACTAGCTAGCTAGCTAGAAACCTTTGAGAGAAATGGATTCCAAAAGAACTTCATCACTTCCTCTGTTTTTTGTCCTCAACCTTCTCTTCTTTACCCTAACAAGTGCATGCGGTAGCTGCCCTTCTCCTAACCCACCAAAACCAAAGCCAAACCCGAACCCGAACCCGAGACCAAACCCATCACCATCCACAGGAAAATGCCCGAGAGACGCACTTAAACTGGGCGTTTGTGCTAACGTTCTTAATTTGGTTAAAGTCAAAGTTGGTGACCCTGCTGTCAAACCTTGCTGCTCTCTACTCGAAGGTCTTGTTGATCTTGAGGCTGCTGTTTGTCTTTGCACTGCCATTAAAGCTAATATCTTGGGTATCAACCTTAATGTTCCAGTTTCTTTGAGCTTGCTTCTTAACGTTTGTAGCAAGAAAGTCCCATCAGGTTTCCAGTGTCCTTAAACATATAAACATGTTTTTCCCCCTCTTGTTGTTGTTTTGTAATAAGTATCATAAGTCTTTTAAGTTTTATGTTTATGATTTCAGATTGTAATCGCTGTTTTCTTTACTTCGTTCAGTGTTTTGTCTGCTTAGTTCGGGGTTTAGAATCCATAACCCTAGCTATCTAGTTTGATGTTCAATAATTTTTATGACAAATAAAATATTAAATTTCAGTTTACTTAATAGACATAGTACCAAATTAATCTTCATTAACCTTTTAATACTTGATTCTTGAAATTTCTATAAGAGCACCGTACATGTGAAAATTTCTTTGGAAAATAGATTATTAATTTTAGTCAAAATTTTTACTTTGACCAAATTGTATCATATGCTCCTATTAATTGTGACCGTACGTTAGAGCCTTTCAGTTTATTCGAACAATTGTATCATATGCTCCTATTATTAAGCTGGATCAAATTGATAAGATTTCAAAAGATGAGACTAAAATTGATAACTTATTTAAAGTTATGATTAAAATAAATTGACAACTTACTTAAAGTTATGATTAAAATTGACAATATATTAAAAGTTATGGTTAAATTAGTTTAGACATGTCATATGTTACGTAATCAATGGGACATGACACATAATCAAAAGTGCACATAATTTTTAAGTTGGCTAAAATTGACAAAACATGTAAAGGTATTGGAACGAAAACCGACAAACTTTAAAGTTTTGATTAAAACTGATAATTTAATCAAAGTTTTGACTAAAACAAACTATCTCCCCAATTTATTTTCATAAATTGTTTTGATAATGGGAAAGAATGCAAAATTAGCATCATGCGTTTCCAGGTATCAATACCTAAAATTTCTTTTTGATTAAAAAAACAGCTTTTATTCATTATAATGGATTTGTCATTTTATTCAATTTGTCATTTGTAATATAAAACAAACTAATATGTGATTGTGATACATTTTTTTTTTATGAATGCTGTTATACATTTCAATAAATACTTCTTTCCAGAGAAACTGTTGTTGCTTTTTTCACAGAAATTTTATAAAAAGTGAACACTATTAATCAATTAAAATTGAACTAATTGATCCAACCAAATCAAATTAATCAAACTAAAATAATTAAAAATGTTATATTACAGTTTCAAATTTAAGAAAGAAAATAAATTAAACCGATGGAATTAAATGTATATACAAGCTAAAAATCATTCAAAATTTTTGATTTAATGGTAGACTTTTGAAAAATATTTTTTTCTTAGCAAAATAGATAATGAACATTGAATCTATAACTTAAAAATTAATAATTCACTTAGCATTAAGTTACAAATAATGATTATAATATTTGTATCAAGTTTATATATATGAGCTACAAATAACGATTATAGTATTTGCATCAAATAAATATATATGATATACTCAATTAACTAACCGAAATTACTGCTCTTGTTTAATTGGATTTGATTCAGTTATATATATTAACACATAAGAGTAAAGTGTTTCAGCGACTGAATCGAGTGTTATTCAATCCTTTTCATACGTACTTTCCTTATTTTCATGCGGAATTGCAAAGTGAAATAATTGTCATTTTTGTTATCTAGTGATCATATGGCTTTTAAATTCCTTTTTTTATTAAAAAAATTCCATCATTTTTTAAAATAAAAATATCAGGGAAAAGTATACTTGCCTTATTTTCATGCGCAATTGACCACGACGAAATTTAAAAAAAAAAAAAAACAACGGACTTTCTCTCTTCCTTTTTTTATTTTAGTTTTTCAATAAAATATCACGGGAAAAAATATAAGCGGTGCAACCCTCCACCCCCCAATTTGACTTGAAGGAAGGCAGGTGCTAATTCCCCACTCCCTCCAATTGACTTGAAGGCAGGCAGGAGCTAATTGAGTTGCATGGACACATACGGAAAAAAAAAAATTTTTGATAAGGTGGAATTTATTAAAAGCTACAAGAAGTGTAAAAAGAAACAACCAATTCTTATGGTTTTTGCGTACTAAAGATTACAGCCAAAGATATATATTAAAAAGACCTGAATAAAATTACATCTAAATTTTTGCAAAAATCCAAACAAGTGTAGATAAAGTTTGGGTGATTGTATTTGTAAATCAAACGAGTCCTAAAAATAGCATTAAACACCACATCCTCACACTTATCCTCTTGTGACTTTTTTCATAAACAAGAAAATTCATTAAAAAATAAACCAAAAAAATTGATGAATGATAAAACTTCACTACTTAAATGCTTTTACTCATTCTCCCAATGGCCTAATAGTTTAGATATATTAATCCAGAAAATAATATTAGTGGGTCAATTCTTTTATATAATTTTTGTCACAAAATTAAAATTTTATAATATTTCATTTTAATATATAACGAATTATTTAATTTATATAAATATAATTTTTGATAAATTAATAAAATATAAAAGTCATAAATGTATGGTTAAAATATTGCAAAAAATTGAAATTAAAATAGTTAAATTAAGGACTAATTGCAAAAAAAAAAAAAGCATGACCTTTTGCTTTTTTAGCAATTTAATTCTATACATCCTTTCTTTCATGGTAAATCTATGCATGACCTTTGTAAGTTTGACAAATCAATACACCGATTAAAAGTCCAGTGAAAAGAAGGTGATGTAGCAATCGAAATGTGTTGACTAAAGCCACGTCTATTTGCAAAAAAAAATCCTAAACTTTGATTATTTTGACAATTTTATGAATGAACTTTTTAATTTTGACAAATTGATACACAAAAATTTTAATTTCCTTAAATTGAATATGTTAATTACTCAATATAAATATTAAAACTAAAATTCAATAATATTTTAAAAAGATCATGACAAATATTATGACCAAATATTTGTGTGATTAATTTTTTATATTAATTTTAACTCTAATACCTTTTTAAAAATTAAATCTTGTTTTACTTCTAAATTGATTTATTTTTTATAAACTTTAAATTTTATAATACAAAATACTACATGAGTTCGTTTTGATTTACAATATAAGTCCTAAAACTAAAAGTCGTAAATAATTTTTAATTCTATTTTTAAAAATATGATTTAAAAATATAAATTATTTTATATAAATCATTTTTCCTTAAAATAAACGTTTTATAAAAATCATTCAATATTTTTAATCATATACACAAGAAAAAATTTTATTTGGCACCAGGTTGCTCTGCAACTAAACCACATTTCAACTTGATCAGTCATCACTTCAGCAAATCTAAATCGCCTCTGTCACATTTGGAAAGGTGTCAACCAGGTTTGCATCTCTGACCAGCATATCTGGGACCTGTTTATTGGTTCATGCATCTTCATTCTAGGAATCGGTACTCACTTCAAATTTTCGCAAGATAGATGGATCTAGGACTCAGAACCCTTGTATGAGAGGTTTCAAGATCTTTTTATATTAGCTTCTGATACTTCAACCACTGTCTCTTTAGCAAAGTCACTGCTGCTTGTCAGTCATGGCAGGCCTGTGTGGACTCGCAACCTCAGACACCACTAATATATATGCTCGCCTTTAAGAGATGTGCACCATTGTTGAAGGTGGTCCAATGTATGTAGGAGAAGAAAAAATTATATGGAAAAACACATATCAAACACCTACACCGTGAGCTCATTTACAAATGCTTATATGAAGGCTCAGTCCACCAAAATGAATCAGTTTCAATTATACTGGTCATCCATTGCATTACCCAAGAACAAATTTTGCATTTTGACAGTCCTTCATCAAAAGCTCCCTACAAGATCCTTCATTGCAAACACTCTCCATATGAACATTGAAGATGTCTCTTGTCCATTTTGTGATAACCACAAAACACAAGTGCACCTTTTTATTCACTGTCATTTTGCCCACTCTGTTTGGTCCGACCTCTTTCATTGGATGAAAGTTCCTTTTGTTTTGCCTTCTAATCTCCCATATTTCTTCATTCAATGCTCATCAATTGTAAAAGGCAAACACCAAAAGGATTTTGTTACATCCCTATGGATGATTTTGATATGGGAATTTTGGAAATGGAGAAACAAAAAGATTTTTGAGGCGACTGCAAAGCCCAGAGACATTTTCTACTCAAGCTTGTACCTAGCTGCATTTTTAACAAAATGCAAGTCCCGGAATACCATACACTGTAGACACTATTATATGTAACTCCTATTCTTTTCTTTTTTTGTAATTCTTTGACCATATCTCTTGGTCTTCTCTTTTAATACAACAACATTCATAAAAAAAAAAAAATTAAAGTGGTATAAATTTTAATTAGGATATATGTCATTCTACTCATCTTTTTTTTTTATTTTATAGTTTTTATTTTACTTATAATTTGGGAATTCTATAAATACTTTAATTTATGACCAAAAAATTAATTTGATAAGAAGCACTTGATTAATAAAATACTAAAAGTGTTATGCTAAAAAGCATCCAATTAAAAATTAGTAAAAATTTTCCTTATATAATTTAGTTAATTTAAAAATTATTTATTTATATATTTTTTTGTCTTACTAATATTTTTAGAATATTATGAAAATTATGTATTAATTTTGATTTTAAAATTTACGTTTATTTTATATTGAATTTTATTAAAATTTAAATTGACATTAAATTTTCAAAATTGAAAAGTTCATGCATAAAATTGTCAAAATAATCAAAGTTCGGGATTTTTATTTTTTGCAAATTGACAAAATGACAACGTTTTAACGTGGCACCTATGTGGATTTAGACAACATATTCCAGTTGTTACATCAGCTTCTTTTCACTAGACTTTTAATCAGTGTATTGATTTGCCAAAGTTATAAAGGTCATGTATAAAAATATTCCAAGAAAAAAAGGATATGATTAAATCGTTAAAAATGCAAAAGGTCATGCGTTTTTTTTTTTTGCTATTAGATCTTAAATTAATTTATTGACAACTGAATTTATTACTTATATTTCGACTAAAATATAAAATTTTATTATTAAAATAATAGTATGTGTCATTTTCATAAGATTTGCATGATGAGAGAATAAGTAAAATATGATAATGATAACTGCTAAGTTATTATTCTGTTACTTTTGTATGGATATGTATCATATTTGTTACACTTTCCTATCCTTAGTAGGATTGTAAACCCTAATATGTTGTACTATAAATACATCACTTATACATCAATAATGTTTTGATTATTTTACCATGCAAATTACATTTACATGGTGTTAAAGCCATATACAATCTAACAACCTTTAATTTTTTTACTATTGAATGCATCGTTTCACCCATCTTCTCTTTTGTTCTACCATGTCCAGCTTTAGCTCTTCTACAACCTCGAGCTCCTCTTCAACGTCCTCCCCATTGGCATCCTCTATCCTATCTTTTCCTAGTGTTGTTCATATAATTCCTCTGAAATTGAATTCTACTAATTACTTGTTACAGAAAGCATTATTGCTTCTCCATTCTTATGACTTATCAAAGTTTGTAGATGGAAGCCATCTTGCGCCACCAAAGGAGATTGATGGTTCTCAAAATCTTGCGTATACGATATGGTTTTGCCAGGATCAACTTGTTCTTAGCTGGATTGTTAATTTGATGTTAGAAATTAAATTTTATTTTACAAGTCGTCGGATTCCTTTCGGCATTCAATGCTTGGACCAAACTCTAGCACACATACGCATTTGGCTCTAAAGCACAAATCCGTACAATTAAGTTAAAGTTTTTTAAAGTGTAGAAAGATGATAATAGGTCCATTGTCGCATATACACAGCAGGCCAAAGCGATGTACGATCAGTTACTTGCTTTGAAAAGCACAGTTTTAGAGGAAGATTTGGTTCATGTTATTGCTAATGGACCTGGAACAATTTATAGACCCTTTGTTCGTCCCTTAGAAAATCTTTTAACGTGGTTTCTACGATGATATGTTTGGTTTGCTTCTCAGTGAGGAAGCCAATTTATCTATCGATACACCAATAAAAGACATTTTTACACCGACTGGTCATGTGGCACAGGCATCGGGCAATCGTTCAGCTAGAGGCCGTGGTCATGAAGGTCATGGTGGACGTTCTGGATATCAAGTCTGTTCCAGTTTCCAGTGGTTTTCAAGTTTCAAGACACCACAATACAGTCCATTTGTTGCACCGAATTCAGGTACTCTTCAATGCTACAATTGCCAAGGGTTTGGCCACATAGCCCGCACCTGCTCCACTCCTAGATAACCAAAATTTTCGAGCTCGCCAGTTTCCAAATCAGCTTCCTCGACTAACAATTAATTTTTTCGCCTATCAACAACCCCTAAATCAGCCTTGGATTTTGGATTCTAGAGCCTCTCATCATTTAATGCTGACTTGGAGAACCTTTACTACCATACTGACTATGTTAGTGGTGATGATCTATGGTAAAACACTATCAATTCATCACATTAGGAATTCTACTTTTGGTTTTAAAAATAAAAAATTTTGATTTCATGACATTTTACATATTCCAGATTCTTATTCTAATTTAATTTCAATTTATTCTTTTACTAATGCTAATCAAGTTTTTGTTGAATTTTTTCCTACTTATTTTATTATTAAGGATATCTACATGAAGGTACAGCTACATATAGGTTGCAGTGATGGTGGTCTTTATCCCATATAATTTTAGTTCAGGTGGTTCAAATTTTTCTCCTAAACATGCACTTTTGTCTTCCCTTTCGACATGGCACTCTCATTTGGGTCATGTCTATCTTCGACTAGTTAGATGTGCTCTCTAAAAATCACAGATTTCTTTTTCAAATTCTAATAATTTATCATGTCATGCTTGTAATGTTAGCAAGAGTCATAGGTTGTCTTTCAAGTCATCCGATTTTCAAGCATCGACACCCTTAGAATAAGTTTGTTAAGATGTTTGGGGTCCTTCCCCTATTCTTTCATTGGTAGTCATTATAATGTTTTGTTTTATGACCACTATTCTAAAAATTACTGGATATATTTTCTTAAATTTAAATATGAAGTGCAGAGTAATTTTATTAAATTTCATCATTTAATTGGTTGAAAAGTTTTTTTAATACTTTTATTAAGCAGTTTCGGACATATTGGGGTGGAGAGTATCAAGCATTACAAATTTATTTACTCTTTAATGGTACTACACGACATAGTTCATGCCCCAAAACCCAAAATAAAATGGTTGTGCAGAATGTAGACATCGACATATTATCGAAACTGGTCTTTTATTGTTAAATCACTCGAATGTGCCTTTGAAGTTTTGGGATTATGCATTTCTACTGCAATTTATAGTATTAACCGATTGCCTACTCCTTTGTTAAAAAAAAAAAATTCAACACCACTTACCGTTTTGTTTGGTAAATAAGTTGGCTTGAATTTTTTACATGGCTTTGGTTGCTTGTGTTACCCATGGTTAAAACCCTACAATAAACACAAATTAGAAGCACGACCAAAATTTTGTGTGCTTTTAGGTTACAAAAAAATTCATAAAGGTTATTTTTTTAGATAAATCATCAGATAAAAATTTTCTCTCACGTCATGTTATCTTTTTTTTATCAAGAATTCCTATTCAATGAGGAAACTCCAAGCTTGGCTGGAGACGACCTCCAGTAAACTAAGTCCCTTCCTCACCAACAATTTTACTTCCACCACAAGTCTATCCATCTTCTGATTTTTTTACGGGTTCCATCACCTCAACCTCATCCAGTTTCGGTTTCACAAAATCAATAAAATTTAACTCTATCTGAACCACCTAAATCTCCATCACCTAGTTTGATTCGTCCTACCTTAACTCATTCGCATTCGGTTTCTTCTACTCATACTTTATCTTAACCACTTCAACCTTTATCTATTCAAATTACTAGTACTCATGGCTTACCTTTAGTTATTGACTTCACTAAATCTAACTCTCTAGTCTTCCTCTCTCTCTGGATCTTTTGTGAAAATCATGTCTGTGTCTTCCAATTTTAATTTGTTTGCATGGAATTGCCGTGGAGGTCTGCAGTCGGTTTCAAAACAGAATTATATTCGTTCTTTAATTATCAAATATAATCTCTGTATTGTTGCCCTTTAGGAAACCAAAAAAGAAAAAATTGATGATTTCCTTGTCAGACGCATTTGGCCTAATCTGGATTTTGCTTTCTCATTTGTCCCTTCTCAAGGCTCATCTGGTGGTTTATGTCTGATTTGGAATAGTAAGCTTATTCGGGCTCCTACTATTTTTTT
>CANYLF013071095.1:0-10875 GCA_948193215.1 Bocquillonia castaneifolia
AGGTCCGTCTCCACGTTAAAGCAAAACTTCTCATCCACAATTACTCCTCTTCCTCCAGGCATGATCGATCTTCCAAACTAATTAATTAAGAGTTTAACGTACAATTAAATCCCTGATTATGGAGAAGAAAATCCTCAAAAGTAGTAATTAAGAAAATAGAAATATTATTATCATAGAGTAGATTGGATTGGGAAGTGAGTGTTAGCAACATATATATGCTATTTTCTCTTGGAACTATCTGATGGCTATAAAAAATGGATGAAAATTATTTGTGGACCTAAGCTCTTGTCTGTTTGAAAATTAAATTATTACACTTGTGTGTGGGTCTCTCTTTCTTTAATTTGTTGGATCTTCTATCAGATTGCTAGCAACTTGTGAACTAATAATAATAAATATATGACCTCCTCATAATAAATATATACATAGCCTGATCATTTACTATATTATATACTAATACTTTATATTATCATAGCTACACATTTTCAATTTTTTATTTTTTATTCTTCTTAATATATATTTTATATACTAAAGAAATTCCATAAAGTCTCAAAAATTCTAGGCAGTGTTTACATTAGAGGATTCGTATACATTTTTAATTAGTCTAGTGAAGAAATCGACCCACAAATTGTGTATCAAAAGATCTTCAATGTATGTATATATGCACTAATACAAAGTACAAACTACAAAACGTTCATATATAGTGCCTTCCAAATCTCCTCCGACTGTTAGCAATGGCAATGGATAGGATACTATTATATCTGTATCCACATTCAAATTATAAAATTATACCCGTATCCGTACCCTTACCCATATCCTAGTGGGTGAAAAAAATTTATATCCATTTCTGATAGAATAGGCCCAAAAGCCTAACAAGAGCCTAAAGATAGGTCATACTAAATACTCTCACAGTTTTACAAGACATCTGGTAACCCCTCATGGCGACACGTCATACACAAGAATCCTATAAATACCCAAAGATTCCACAGGTAAAGGATTCCATCAACTCATTTATTACACATTTAATACCAGTAGCTGACTTGAGCGTCGAAGTGAAACTCAAGACCCTTGTCCTGTCCGACCTTTTCATCTACTTGTGCAGGATCAGAAGATACTTTAGGCGGTCTGCCGCCACAATAGAAGACTGGACTACACAAACCTCATTAGGCTCAGCATCATCTAGCCGGCTCCATCATTTGGTTCCGTTGCCGGGAAACGACTATCTCAATATGGTAATTCTGATGGAACAGAGAGACGGTACCTCAACCTCAGTAACACCTGAAGACGACCAACCAGTCAGAAACCCAGATAAAGGTATCCCACCGAAAGGCACCACGCCACAGCAAGAGATGACCCTACTACCACCGGTATGGCAGCAACTTACTAAAGCCTTAGCAAATTTACAAATGCAAATGCAAGAAGCAATGACACTAATGCAGGCAGCCGCTTCCCTAGAAAATCAGAATGGCGGAGAAATAGAGACACCGTGAATTATCACTCTGGAACCTGCCAAAGAAGGAGAGAAGGGGAACGGGCCGAGGAAGCGAACAAGACGTAGCCTCAGCAAAAACTTTAAGGAAGTAGAATCTTCGTCTAAAATGCTCTGAGAGAAAAGCTCACCTTAAGGCGGCTTGGAAGATGGCAGATTAAAAGGAAGGCAGGTAGGGGATACTACAACCAGCGAGGAAGACAAACTTCGGTCAATAATGGTTGAGATGATCAAAGACCTTAAGATACAGGAAACATAAGCACCCCGTCCCTTTGAAGCTAAAGATTCACCGTTAACCACAGACATACTTGCCACACCTCTTTCAAGAAATTTCAAAGCACCCACATTTGATTCCTTCTCAGATATTGGATGCCCAAAAACGCACACCACTAAATTCATCAACTACATGCAGCTTTACAACGCGTCCAACAAACTCCAATGCAAAGTTTTCCCCAAAACCCTAGTCGAAACTGCTCAGAAGTGGTATAGCAAACTACCACCATGATCGATTACAACCTAGAAAGACTTGTCAATAAAGTTCATCCTCAGATTCTGCCCAAACATACCACCTAAATGAAGCTCGGAGCAGCTTTACCAATGCAAACAGAAGGACAATGAATCGTTGAAAGACTACTTAGAAAGATTTAATAATGAAGTCACCAAGATAGATGATTTGAATATTGATACCGCTATCTAGGCTTTAAGAAGAGGTACAACCATGGGATTACTGACAGACAAAATCTACTCGAAGCCACCCAAGATATATCAGGATTTGATGATAATGGCTCAAAAATGTGTCAGTGTTGATGACAAGAGAAGATACAGGAAGTCGGAGAAAGAAGACACGGAAGGAAAGAAGAAAGGGAAGAAAGAGGAAAAACCAAAGACATGGATCCATCAGGCTCACATCCCGAGGTAAAATTACCGCCCGTATCATACCCTAATTGATCCTACCGATACAGCCAATACAAAAGAGATAGTTACACTCCTCTCAACCAATCTAGAACCAGTGTGCTTATGTCGATAAAGGACAGTCAAACTCCATACACTCATCCTAGACCAATGATCCAAAGATCAAGGAACATGAGTCATTTTTGTAAGTTTCATGAGGATTACAGACATGACACAGAAGATTGCTTCGAGCTCAAAAGGTAGATAGAGAGGCTGATAGAAACAAGGGCGTTAAGGAAATTCACCATTCAGGCCAAGGACACACCGCCTCCCAATCTGCCAAAAGAATCCAAGCCAGCTACAGATCCCAAAGGAAAATCCGTTCTCAAAAAATTACATGTCATCACTGGAGAGGAATCGTCTTCAGCAACTAGTAAAAAGAAGGCAAGGGCAGAAATCATGAACATAATCGCCATTAAGCATGCCAAAAAAGTTTCTGACCCCGTTCATCACCTTTAACCTCAATGATGGAGCTTATGTCCAAGCACCCCATAGTGATGCATTGGTTGTGGAGGCAATCATAGACAATTATGCAGTCAGTCGCATATTAATAGATGAAGGGAGCTCTATTATCTGAACACATGGGCAGCATACAAGCAATTAGGAGAATCTCATTTGAGCATGAAGCATTATTCTACACCATTTTCAGGGATGAATGGCACGCCAATCCATCCTATGGGGTTGGTGGAACTCACAATAGAGTTTGGGAGAGAGCAACAATACAGTAGAGAGATCAAGGCACTCTTTAACGTTATGAACATGCCTTTAGCCTACAACGTAATTTTGGGGCGACCATATTTGTATGATTTAAGGATAGTAACATCCATTCGATACCTGACAATGAAGATCCCAGCAAAGGAAGGAGTGGTAGTAGTAAGGGGAAATCAGGAGGCAGCTAAAGCATGTTACATAACCACCATAACTGAGGCACTCCCTATTAAGGAAATTTTAGAGATCAAATCAGAAGAATAGATCAAGCTGGTTGGTGAGACAAAATAGCAAAATTAGCAGAAGGAAAGGAAGTCAAAATTTCAGCAAGTTTGAATGACTGGGAAGCACCCGTCACTAATAAGCTAAAAGGATACAAGGGGCTGTTCACAAGCAAGGCTTCAGAAATCATAGGGGTAGATCCGGCCATATCATCTCACACCTTGAAAGGTAACCCCAATGCTAGACCAATAGCGCAGAAGAAAAGACCAATGTCAGTTGAAAAGGAAAGAGCAGCGGCAGAAGAGGTGGATAAGCTGGAAAAAATAGGATTCATCAAAGAAGTCAGATATACGGAATGGCTATCTAATGTTGTCATGGTGAAAAAGGTTAACGGGAAATACATAACATCGATTTCAATGATCTCAATAATGCGTGCCCAAAAAATAATTTTCCCTTACCCAACATCGATAGACTTGTTGACTCTACAGATTGTCATGAACTCATCAATCTAATAGACATGGCCTCTAGATACCACCAAATCCCCATGAAGAAAGAAGACAAAGAAAAAATGAGCTTCATCACACACAAGGGCACCTACTGTTTCAGAAAGATGCCCTTCGGCTTGAAGAACGCATGAGCAACTTCCAAAGTCTCATGAACCTTATGTTCCAAGATCTCATTAGTGAAGTAATGGAAGTGTACGTCAACGATGTCATTGTCAAGAGCAAAAGAAAAAAGGATCACCCGGCGGACTTCGAGAGAGTATTCAAAATCCTCAAGAGTTTCAATATGAAGATGAACCCAGACAAATGCACTTTTGGAGTCACAGCTGGAAAATTCCTAGGATGCATGGTGTCTTGTAAAGGAATTGAGGCAAACCCGAAAATGGTCCAAGCAATTGTCAACATGCAACCGCCCAAAATGATCAGAGAAGTCCAAATTCTTAATGGGAGGATCACAGCATTAGGCAGGTTCATCTCCAGCTTAGTTAAAAGGTGTCTACCATTATATCATAGCCTCAAGAACATCAAACAGTTCAAATGGGGAGAAGACTATCAGCAAACGTTTGATGATCTTAAGAAGTTCCTCACCTCACCACCACTAATTAGTCAGCCCATTCCAGGAGAGACCTTATTTTTATACCTTACAACATGCAAACAAGCGGTTGCATCGGTGCTCATCAAAGAGGAGGGATCAAAACAGATGCCTATCTACTATGCTAGTAAAGTACTCAAAGAGGCAGAAGTTCAATACCCAACAGTGGAAAAGCTGGCGGTAGCACTTGTTGCTATGGCCAAGAGATTAAAGTATTACTTTTAAAGCTACCCAGTGGTGGTAAGAACTGACCTTCCTTTGAGGAAGGCGATGCCGAGGCCAGAGCTATCAGGAAGGTTGGTAAGATGGTCAATGCAACTAGGAGACTATGGGATCAGGTATGAAGAAAGGTAAGTGATGAAAGCTTAAGCCCTGGCAGACTTCATAGTTGAAAGTACTGGAGGGACAGAAACAACAGCCTACAAGACATAACCATGGAAACTTTTTGTTGATGGAGCAAAGAATGAAAAAGGAGCAGGAATTGCATAGTATTAAGAGGACCAGACAAAATCACCATCAAGTATGGAGTACAGATCTGCTTTGACGCTACAAACAATGTTACCGAATATGAAGCTTTAATCATAGGCCTAGCCCTAGCAGTTGAAATCAGAACGGAGGACCTCAGAATATTCAGTGATTTACAGTTAGTGGTAAATCAGGTTACAGGAAATTTCCAGGCCAAAGATGAGATCCTAAGCAAATATCTGGCCAGAGACAAGGAGTTACTATCAGCTATTGAGAAAGAAGGGGGACAATGGACGATCCAGCAGATTGATAGAAGAGAAAATATAGAGGCTGACCTCATCGCAAAATCCGCCTCAGAAGGAGGATCGATGTATCTTGGCATGGAAATGAAGGAAGAACTACATCAGCGAAGCACAGACCATCTTTATGTATTCTTTATTCAGGGAAATGATGATCGGATGACCCCATTAATTGACTACCTTGAACATGGGATCATTCCAAAAGATCCCCAAGAAGCCGGCCGACTAATAAAACAAGCAAGCAATTTTAGTTATTACAAAGGTGTGCTGTACCGGACATCTGAGTCACACCCGTGGTGTCGGTGTGCAACCAAAACTGTAGGTAGATGAATTTTAGAGGAGATCCACGAGGGGATTTGTGAAGCTCATCAAGGATATAAAACGGTCAAAAGAAAAGTAGAACTTCAAGGCTACTTTTGGCCGACAATGGAAGAAGATGCTAAGGAATTGGTGAAGAAATGTGACAAATGTCAAAGGCATGCCGACAGAATCTATGTCCCAGCAAGCAAAAGAAAGTCAATCAATAGTCCATGGCCATTCTCAACATGGGGTATGGATATTCTTGGTCCTTTTCCAACTGTAATTGGACAGAAGAAATTCTTGCTAGTGGCTGTAGATCACTTCACCAAATGGATTGAAATGAAGGCAATAGCAACCATAACAGCCGTCAGAGCAGAAGATTTCTTTTTTAAGGAAGTAATCACAAGGTTTGGCCCCCTACACACGCTTATCACAGACAATGGAAAGTAGTTCTATTTCCAGAGATTCCATGACTTTTACGAAAGAATGGAGATGGAGCACATATTCGGATCGATATCATATCCACAGACCAATGGTATAACCGAGGTCACCAACCGTAACCTCCTCACAGGATTGAAGAAATGACTGGATGAAGCAAAAAGAAACTACGAAGAGCTTTACCCAGTAATGTGGGCAGAAAGAACTATACCAAAAAAGGCTACCGGAGAAACCCCATTCAGCCTGGCGTATGGAATAAAGGCAGTGGTACTAGTGGAGCTGGGAATCCCATTTTATAGGGTAGCCAACTATAACCCCAGCTCCAATGATCAACAGATCCTAATCTGTAAAAAAATGTTAGTAGAAAGGAGACATTAAGCTACAGCCAGAGCTGAGGCCTATAGAAGGCAAGCCGCCAGATACCACAATAAGAAAGTCAAGCCAAGAGAATTCAAGGAAGGCGAGTTAGTCTTGAAAAATGCTGAGATAGGCAGAGGCAACGCTGGTGTCAGGAAACTCCAATGCAACTAGGAAGGACCCTATCAGATCTCCAAAGTAATGGGGAATGGAGCTTACTGGCTGACAAGCATGGATGGCACACCATTGCCAAGAGCCTGGAATGTCCATCATCTGAAAAAGTATTATCAGTAGAATGTAAATTCCCCTGAAAAATTAATCAATGAATGAAGCATTTTCCACAAATATTTCTCCTTACTGCTCTGAGGCCCAAAACCTCTCTAACGGGAACCTTACCCGACACAGGCAAGTGAGTCTGAAATGGATAATAACTTAGCCTGCGGCCCAAAACCTCTCTAACAGGAATCTTACCTGACACAGGCAAGTGAGTCTAAAATGGAATATAATTTAGCCCTGAGGCCCAAAACCTCTCTAACGAGAACCTTACCTGACACAGGCAAGTGAGTCTGAAACGGACAATAACTTAGCCCTGAGGCCCAAAACCTCTCTAACGGGAACCTTATCCGACACAGGCAAGTGAGTCCGAAACAGACAATAACTTACCCCTGAGGCCTAAAACCTCTCTAACCCTCTTTAACGAGAACCTTACCTAACACAGGCAAGTGAGTCTGAAACGGACAATAACTTAACCCTACAAGGCCCAAAACCTCTCTAACGAGAACATTATCCAGCACACGGCAATCGAGTCTGAGATAGACAGTAGCCACAAGACGCCCGAGACTTCTCTAAACATGAACTTTATTTACCGACACAAGACAACTAAGTCTTAAATAAACTTAGACTCAAGAGATTCGAAACCTCTTTAACGGGGATCATACTCGACATAAAGTTAACAAATCAAAAACACACAACCTCAATTAAGAGGCTATAAATGGTTAAATCCTTAAATAAAGAGCTAAAAAGAACCAAAAACACAAATTCAGCAAACAAAGTTTTTATCTCAAAGGAACCGGTAGAATAAAAATAAAGAAACAGCAACACTAGACCATACAAGATAAAAATGAGGAAACAATGGGCTAATAAAAATTGCAGTTTGTATTCCCTTGTCGAATTTACGTAATGTGCGTTAGCTGCAAAAAAGAAACAGCCAACCAGGAAATGAATGCATGAACAAAGCTGAATCTTTACATATGACTAATTACAAAAATCTTGAGAAGACAAAGTTGCTAAAATCCAAGACAAAGTCGCCAAAATTCGAGATAAGAAGAGGATGCCACGGTCGGAAAGAAGCCCTCCAAGATAAGGTAGCCAAGATACAAGATAAAGCAACTAAGATCCAGGACAAAGTGGCTAAGATTCAAGACAAAGCAACTAAGATCTAGGAGAAAGCGGCTAAGATTCAAGACAAAGAAGCTAAGATGCAGGACGAAGCAGCTAAGATTCAAGACAAGGCAGCCAAGATCCAGGATAAGGTGGCTAAGATCCAGGATAAGAGATCTCCTCTTCAAAGAATGCGACACCATCGACAATGTCAAGGTGGGAATAACCGCGACATCAACACTGGGGGGACTCCTTTCTATAAGCCAGAGGAGTTGACGAGAGAGAAAGCTTATGCCATGATGGAAGCTTGGAAGGAAGATCGCCGGCCGCCAAAGCCTTTTTTTGGCAGCTTTAAGTTTAGCCGAAATACGGCTTACAAGGTGAGCAAACTGTACATCTAAGAAGTCGGCAGCATTGGCAGGTTGACCGGGATATTTTTTCAAATAACGGCCCTTCACCTCCACTATAGCATGAGTCAAACTTAGAATCACCGTTTGACCAAGCTCTCAGATCCTGTCTCCTTGCTCCTGGATGCAATTTATAGCATCCTGAGTGGTCTGTGAGTAGTATTTTCTCTCAGCGGTAAGAAGACTCTCAGAATGGTCTAGTTTCCCTTCAAGATCCCGCACTTGGCCAACCAAGCCCCTTTTTTCAACCTATAACGGCTCCAGCTTATCCTTCGCGGCCTGTAAATCCCTCTTATGGCGTTCTATCTCATCATCATGGCTCTTCAAGGACCTTCGAGCTGCCTCCTCCTGTACCAACAGATGGTCATACACCTTCTACAACTGAATATAAGTCACGTTCATTTGGTTATGAAGAGCACCCATCATCTCGACATAATCATGATGACCTTTCATCACACCCATGAGCCTGTCATCTGGGAAGACAATGACAATAAGAGAATGTATGGAGATAATAAAGATCAGGAATGGAAGGCACTCAAAAGCAAATACTCACCAGGAAGCTTTCTCAAATAGTCATGTATGTGAAGTCCGACAAACTTCAAAGGACCGACTGGGAGGCTCATTCGCTTAGCCACAGAAAGAACAAACCCATCATCAGAAATCTCGATATTGGCTTCAGCCAACTAACAGCTCTCCAGCTTGGTTGGAGATTGCACACTCTTTTCCTTCTCCCAGTCCTTAGGTCCTTTCTTTTTCTTCTTGGAGGTATGCTCGTCGAGTTGATCCCCACCCCTCTTCTCCCCACCTCAGCTGGGGCCCACGAGCCGACGGCTTCATCACAAGGACGATCATAGTTGTCAGCTATCTTCTCCTCTGGCCTGACCGATTTGGCGATATCAGCTCGACTCATCAAGTCATTCAAATAGTCAAAATCCATGGCCTCCACCGCTACAAAAAGAAACAAAAAAAAGAGAGGGGGCAGTAACAGAGATAATTGTTAGTAAAAATGTGTCAAAAGAATTAGAAAACCTCGCCCATAGCAACCTAAGACACTGACTTTCCTCAGTCAAGTCGGCAGTCAAATTACTAAAACGCCCCTCCCTATGACTCCTTAGATAAGCCCTAACAAAATACTTGGCGTTTAATCTAGCACTAGTGGTGGAAGCAAGCTCCCCTAATAGTTTCAATACAAATTTCTTGTCTAGAGAGGACTTGTCGGGGACGGGCGAAAGCTTAACAAAATTCGAAGATTCCATGAAGTTTTAACTTGAGGGGAGCCTTCCCAATGAAGGATGCTTCACTCGAAAAAAATTAAGATCCAAGGTCTTTAGTGATTCCGGAAGATTACCATTGAAAGCTCGACGATTCCTGGCCGTCAATAACATAAAAGGAGAAATCCCCAACCTCTTAGTCACAACAAACAGTGATCAAAGATGGCTGAGGGTAAGACTGAATTCTGTCCTTTGAAGCACCTCGGAAAGCCCTCAGATCTACGGATAGAGTTGGCATGCAACTAGCTGATCGAAAAAATGTCTGTAGTACAAAGCTGGATGAAAATCTCATCTAGAGGAAAGCGGAGATCAGCCTCCAGTTGCTCAATGGCAAAACAGTCAACCCAGGCTCATAAGTATCTAGATACGAGCACTAGTTACTCAATGTGAGTAGCTCGAAGCCAGCAGTAAAACAGCCTTCATGAAACTTTATCTCAACTTCATCAACAGAGCTAATGTACCTGGCGAAGGATTGTGTGTGGGGACCAGTGTTAGTAACCAGATTCTCGTTAAAAAGGGAAGCAACTCTAAAGACGGTGTTAAGCTCCCAAGACACCTTGGATGGATTCCCTATGTGTTGTGGCGGAACCGCTCCGCCCGTCCCAGAAACCAGACCCCCTACCTCCACAGACGCAATATTTGCAGCCGAAATAGTGGATCTAACAACGTTCAGATCCCTAGGGTTGCCGGTCACTTCACCCGGTAAAGACCTATGGGGACCACCACCACTGGTAGAAGACCTAGAATAACCTGTAGAGACACTCTCAGCCATGGAAAACTTACCTTTTAAAGATCAAAGAAGGTAATAAAAGAGTAGAAGATCCTGACTAAGGCGAAAGGAATCACTCTCTGAGAGCAAAAACCAACAAAAGTAAAAAATGAAACAAAATTACCAACACAAGAACACTATATACACTACTCCTTTGGCCCATAAAACCAACACCAATGTTTCAACTCCCAAAGGAATAAAAGGGCATTCTAGTAAAATCCTCCACTGCATTTATGTTGTAGTGGGAAAACGTGTAGTAAGGCAAAACTTTACAACTATGGTTGGCCCACAAGCGCACATGTGTCGTCAAGTAATAAAAAGTAAGTTCGAGTATCATTTTCCCAAAGGAGTCGGGGTTTTGGCTATCAATTCAGGATTTAAGTGAATATTTAGGCGATCGAAAAACATAATAATTAATTACAAATAACTCAAGACAAACACAAACATAAACAAACAAAGCAATAAAAATAAGTAAAATTAAAGACAAACAATAAATGAAAACTCCTAGAATGCAATCCACTCCTTCCCTTCAATGAAGCCAAGTAATTAAGCACAAATGAGGTTAAATATCATCTCTCTTTAAAGGACAAGCATTGGTTTAATAGCCCTAATCTATCTCTAGACTTAGGACTCTAAGTAATTTAATCCTAATGTCAATTCTCATTGTACATCAACACTAAACCACCCAATTAAGCAAACACTCCCATCAAGCCCTATTAATTAGCTT
>CANYLF013071422.1:0-13763 GCA_948193215.1 Bocquillonia castaneifolia
TCATACATCTAGCAACCACATAGAAGTGAAATCATTCTAAATTAGTTTTAGGGATACAAATAGTTATTGGAGCGGGCTTTATCACGTTCAGGGATATTTAGAATCGCTGGACCAGGCTGAGATCATTCAGAATTTGTTAAATAGGCCAGAAGCTCTGCTGGGCACCTCTAAGATGGTTTGTGCAGCTATAAAATGAGTCGTGCACCTCCATAGGGATCTGTGCACCTATAGGTTAGGTTATGCTCCTTGGTTGTATCCTATAACGCAAAAACGAGTTTAAACATGCAAGATTTGATTCAAAACAGATCTAGCAAGGTACAAGATAGTTCACAACAATAATACAACAAAAGATTACATCGAAATTAACCCTAATACATTGATCTAATCCTAAATCTAAGATTCTTGATGAAGAACGCGAAGAACACTCCAACGTGTTCTTGGTGGCTTTAACCAATTCCAATCATTATTTCATCATTCTAGCTTTCCATAAATGTTAATAAAATTGTTGAACATGTAAAACAAAGATTATAACATGTTAGGGCATTCAAAACATTAAGAACACATAAGAACACTATAAGAACAATCAAGAATGATTAAGAACAAAGTAATAAATAAACAAGTAAAGGGTTAAGAAAGATCATGATAATCGTTTATGTATGAATTCTGGGTGCTTATCCCATCAGATTAGGGGTTTAAGATCACCGTATTGTTGAATAATGCTTCAGAACTCTGTCAGAACTTCGTCAAAACAACTATAGAAAAAGCTTAGGAAAGCTTAGTTTAATCTTCTAAAAATAATTAAAATTCGATTTCTAGTGATCCTAGGAGATCTAAACTCTAAATTCTTCATAGCTTAGCTAGAGAGAAGGCTCTAAAGATCCTAAACTTCTAAGAACTCTAGAGAGAAGTGTTCTCTAGTAGTTATCGATTGAATACTGTGAATTCGGTGTGGTTTGAGAGTGAATAGGAGGCTCCTATTTATAGTGGTTGGGTGTGGATGGATAAGGAAATGATCTTAATTGAAGAATATTTGATTTGGTTGATTGATTTAATTGATTTAATTACCTTCCATAAATTTTAAGATCTAATTTGATTCTATTCTGAAAAAGGAAACCGTCCAAGTTGACAAAAATCAATTTAAAACTTTCCAAATCTCTTTAAATCAGCTTTAATTCTGATTTTTGTGTATATGGAAGCAGAAATCTGATGTAAATCGGGCCTGGAGTGATGGGCAAGTCGGATCCACGAGCTTCGGCCTCCAAAAATCGAATTCGGGCCTGTTTCTTGTTAGAAATCGGCCTGTTCTTCATTCCTGGGCTAAGCCAGAGGAGTGCAGCTCTGGCTAGAGGCATGCAACACTAGGAAGAGCTGTGCACCTCAGTCGTAGATGAGGCGCACACCTCATCCCTAAGGAACACGAGGAGCTGGCCTCATTCCAACCTTGTCCCGTCCGTTTCGTGATGCTTTGGCCCGTTTCTAAGCCCTGAACCTCAATGAATCACATCTGAACTCTGAATCGAGGCCCAAAACATCAAAAGTTGTCCCAAGGGCTCATTCTAAGTTAAAAACTATTTCAGAATCAATCAAAACTATTTTAAGAACAATTAAAACTTTCAAATCAAATTTAAAACCTTTTGAAAATCTTTTCCTGAAAATACATCTGGAAGTTCTTCAGCATTTTTACAGTGTGCCTGAGCAACAGATTTACTGACTAATCATCATCTGGGCTTCGAGCCACTTCCATCATTCCTATATCCAAATATTAGGTTTCTATAGTTTGCGCCCACTTTGTCGGGGTTTAGTAATAATTAATATGGATAAAGAACGACAAAGCTAGGACATCTAATAAATGTAGACAATGAATGACATGCAAATGACTCAAAAGGGGATCACTGGGCATGACATGCCTAAAGGGTAACAGGCAGTCAGCCCGTTACACGAAAGGATCGCTATGTAGGTCATACAGAGAGGGTAATAGACAGTCAGCTCGTTACATGAAAGGATCACTTGGTAGGTCATATGTAGAGGGAAATAGGTGAAAAACCTATTGCGAAGATAGGATCAAGGTATGGAGGAATCACTAGATAGGGAACAGTAAATGTGAAAACCTAAAGGGGAAATCAACGGACAGGGTATGCCTAGAGGACAACGGGTGTTCAACCCGGTTGCGAGGATGGGGGAAAATCACCAGGTAGGTCATACCTAGAGAATAATAAGTGCTGAAGCACTTAAGGATGCAAGGGGTACCAATGAAAATTTGGTTCAAGCATGAGAATATGAATGCACATGCCAGGTGGCTTCAGGCACTATACGCCTTCAGTAAGGGGTCTGGTTCAAGTGTAGGAATATGAATCCACATGAATCCACATGCCAGGTGGCTTTTAGCACTATATGCCATTGGCAAAGGGTCTAGTTCAAGCATAGGAATACAAATCCACACACCAGATTCACTAGTTGAGCTCGTCATAACTAGAGGAAAGTAGACACAACACTTTAAGGTACAATGATGAATACTATGAGGGCTGGTTCAAGCGTAGGAACATGAATCCACACGCTAGATGGCTTCCGACACTATAGGCCTTCAGTAAGAAAAGGGTCAAACGCAGGACTAGAAGTCCACAAGTTAGATGGCGTCTCTGATCATGTGGGTCCCACTTTCAGAAATTAGTTTACATTTACAATCCATGAATGGTCGCCCTCCTCTCATACAAGTGTGCATGAACAGAAACTACTACTTTGTCTCTAATCATATGGGTGAAACTCTAAAAAATTATTTTATATTCGCAGTCCATGGATGGTCTGGACTAGGAAAGTCCACCCCCATGATTCTTTGAATTCTTTGAAGATTTCAATACAAACGGAAGTTATTCCAATAATATTTCCCACCAACAAAGTAGCTTAGGTGTGAGAAAAACATATATTTCGTACTTTTTTTCTACCCAAAACTGATCTGAGAGCTATCAATCAACCAACCGTCAAAGGTTCAATCAACCGATTTGTGAGCAATTTCAGCTCCCAAGAATGTTTAAAAATATCTTGCTTCAGGATTGTTGGTGCGGTTACAATCTTCAAACATCATCATCATCATCCTCCTCCTCATCGTCGTCGTCATTATTATTATTATTATTGGAGCCATCATCCTAAATTATAACTTGTGCCTCAAGCAAGAAAGGTTGCTCATCACCCTAGTATACAAACATATACAAGAAATTAGCTCATATCATGAAATACCCAAATGGTAACCCCAGAAATCGATGTCGATCACATTTAGAAGCCAGTTTTTTTTTTTAATTTTATTAATTTTTTAACGTATGATTTTGCTAATATATAAGTATATGATTGGATGACCTCTAGAGTATAGTTTTTCATATCAAACCTAGAGATGAAAAGAACCTAAAAAAGCAGCTCTTACAAGAAAGCACCCAGACAGTTCCTCTATTCTTCAACTGTGTGCTCCTAGAAAACAACTACTGCTCCACAAGCATCGACTGCTATTGACAGGAGACTACAAACTCCACTTCATGGTCCTTTAGTACAACTTCGCCATGCCACATTGAACTGCCCCAACTTTTCTGTGAGAAGCAGCAGTTGTAGCAGATGCAGCAGTACTGATTCCACCATATTGAGCCTTTGCTTGCAACAAGCTTGCATTGATTGTAATTCGGTCATCAACGTGATCTACTTTATTCATTCCTGCCCGAGTCATAAAAAAGGGGTTAGAGTCTATGTTGATAGCTACATCTGGTGCAAATTTAGCTCCAACATTTGAACTCATGCCACATTGCTGCACTTGTTTTTGTGAAGATAAATCTCTTTCTTGCTTGCCAGTATTAGGTCTGTGGTAACTATATGCAGGGAGGACAGCCTGAGGAAGGACAGGGCCTCTTACATAGGTTCTGGGGTCATATGTATCTTTCATCATGCTGCTACTGTCATATGTATCGACCGGCCCTACAACTTTTCCTGATCTATCTGTTACAGCACATGTAAACAATTATTAAATACTTGCAAAACAATTTAACCAAAATCTAACTAGTTGGTAACAATAAATGAGATTACCTGGTGGAAATCTTTGAGGTGCCTGCAGGGCTGATATATTTACATTAATTCCCTCAGAATCCCGGGAATTTTTGTTGTATGTTTCTTCTGCTGACTGTCTGTCTCTCAAGGAAGAGATGCTTTGCTCTCTAGAAGGAACTGTGTTTGAATGAACAATTGTAGACCTGCAAAAATGAAAAAAGTAAGAAAGAAATTTAAAAATAAAAAAGGCGCTAGACGGACTAAGGGAAAGCGAGATAAAGAAAGCAGCCGTCCCTTAGTCTAAAACCTTGCCGCGACAGGGGTTTTTTCCAATGAAAATAAAGGGAGTTTTTGGGCAAGACAAGAAAGGAACTCGCCCTTCGACACCAAGAGACGAGAGCTGATTGCTGGCGATGACTTGGTGAAGGGAATCTATGAGAATTAGTTGCAATTACTAAGCATTTAAAGAAAACAATGGCCAAAATATAGAATATTCACTAGCAATGTTGTTTTTAAGCAAAACGGCACAGTAAAACATATTAAAAGCACTTGTGGCAAGATGAAAATAAGTTTATGCTTCACCGTCGATGAAAAAAACGCAGAAGGAAGGAATGCAAATAATGTCAAATAAAATCACAATGCATTTTGCATTTCAATATCAAATACTATGCTCTCACCAACTTATGGAAAGTTTCATTAAAATGGACCAATAGCCCAGAAACCATTAAAGAAGAAATTAGCAACTAGCATCATCAATGCCATTGTCTATTCTATAAACAAAATAGCAAGTCATTGTTCTCGTCAGCCATTAGCTTATAGTATTACCACTATTAAGAGTTTCAAATTTTAGAATATACAAACAGCACATCCTGATTGATTCTGATACTATAGATACAAATTCTAACATCATCACAATTAACAATTCATCATCTAGCATAAACACAAAACAGCAAAGAACCGGTCTATCAGCATAATTTGTTCAAAGTCAAAACACAAATATTAAAAGAGAGATATAACAGTAGCAAATAAACAAATAATATAAAAATAGAGAAAATATAGGTTATGTTTACCTAGGAAGAGATACGTGCTTTCTTTCAAGTGGAATTACAGGACAACTTTTACCAGCATTTTCCTCAAGATGTGCAAACTGCCTTCTAAATTGATCAACAGCACTGGGACAAACCATAAAACAAATTAGGGTAAAGTGGAAGCAAATAGTTATTTACAAATAAAGTTCTACTTCAACATGGAAATGTTGTATATGAAATCAATATTTAGAATCTTCATTTACATATCACCAGCTAAATAGAGAAAACCTTGGATAAAGAAAGTTTGTCCTTTCAGTTCCATTAGCATAGTCCTTGAGCAACTGAGGATGGTATTCCAGTATCTCTCGAAAAATTAACTCTCGTATATCCTCCTTTGTAACCCTTCGTCTCTCAAACTCAAACTCCATCTTTGTGATTGGCTGACAAGAAGGCTCCCTCTCAACCTTTGCCAACCCTTTGAAGTAAGGATCTGCTAATGCCTGACAAAGTAGCAGATAAAAAAATTATAGGTTGAACTACTTTAAAGCAAAAGGTGTTGATACCAGAGCCTAACAATGACACATATACCAACAAGATTTAAGATTACGTGAGGCACCTCTTCAGCAGTTGGCCGGTCTTTTGGGTCAAAAGCCAGTAGCCTTTCCAACAAACGCAATGCCAAGGGATCAGCATTTGGAAATTTCTGGGAAAATGGCACGGGCTGCTTTTTCCTCATGCTAGTTAAGTATCTCCTAGCCTTTTCATTTCGAACCTGGAAAGGATGATGTTCATAATGTGTGTTTTTCTTCATTTGCAAATATCTCTTTTCAATAGTATATGATGGCTGTGCAATGCATCGTGGTCCAAGTTTGTATTTGTGTGTATGTAAACATATAGGGGTATGTGCACATGCACAAACACAAATTAAAAAAAAAAAAAACAGAGAAAAGAAAGAAAGAAAATTTGGCTTACTCTTGATATTGTGTCTAATGATGGAGTACCAAGTAGATCTGTCATCAAATCCAACTGGTGAACAACATTTTTTCCAGGAAAGAGTGGTTTCCCAATTAGTACTTCAGCAAAGATGCAACCTATGCTCCATATATCAATTGCTGGGGTATACTGCATCCGAACCATATCAGGGAACAAAATAAAAATTAAAATCACGAGAAACATGGAGTTCCAGAATCATACTTCTCAATTGTACAGTACTAGTCATATGCAAATATATATCGTAAGGCCATAAAAAGTTGCAGAGAAAGTCTAGACAGTTTTATTCCTACATTCCCATTTCTGAATTATGCCTTCTACCAGATATCTCAGGCTTCCTTGGATTGGCTACTCAGATTTGAATAGATAGGCAATTTTGTTAATAATTTTACTCAAAGCATTCATTTGATTTTCAGGAGCATGTTGATATGCTAGATAGCCCTATAAGATGGATGTAAAATAAAGTATAGTTGAATTATATTTTCTAGAGACAGGCAGCATTACCAAAGGCCATCAATAACTATCTATATGATCATTTTTAAGTCTATTAATGGGCAATGTCCAGTAAAGAAGTGTTCCCCTTATTTTTGCTCTATACACCAAATCCAGAAATTCTAGTGCTTTCCTGGGTTTTATGAATTTTTTTCTACTCACTAATAAAGGGATAGGAATCTGAAAATTTCCTCGATTATGTATATCTGGTCTGTTTGCTAACATGTAAAACAAATGGTACAAAAGTTCTATCATTACCAAAATGAATACACTACAGGTAATAGGGAGAAAACCTGAGCATTAAAAAATATCAAAAGATAAAATCAATTGCTATTCAATGGTCTATTGAGCATAGGTGCAACAGGTTCTTTAACAATTGGATTTGTGTCCAACATATCATATATATTTGTTTGACACAAACCCAACATTTAAAATGTCTAGTGAATTCATGTTCCAAGAACATTGATTCGTTAGCCTATAAAATATGAATATCAAATCACAACTGAAAAGGCAAACTTTAGCACAAGGGCAATCGTAAGATTCTGATAATGTTTTATCTCACGAAGCAAAAATAGGGACCGATATTAGAAGACCTTAGCACAGAGTGGAACATCATAGCAAACAAGGTAGTTCAAAATTTCATAGTCACTGTGACAAAAACCACCAGACCAATCAGTTCATAAACATGCACAAGAAGAAATTCAGCACTCTAGTTGTTGAATAAGCCGATATCTTATTGTGTTCCAATAAAAAAGGATAGAACATGTTTCTAAACCAAAAGTTTCACCTCATAGGATACAAAAAAAAAATACTAACACTACCAATTATGCAAGTGCACTGTAGCCATCAAATCTTGAACTATGACACAGATCATTAATTTTGAATCGGCCAGATCATGTTCCAAGACATACCTTTGAGTAAAATGATCCACAGAGTTCAGGAGCTCTATACCATCGTGTAGCAACATAGTCCTGTAAATATACCATAGAATTTTAAACTATCAGCTCCTTTTTTTCCCAGCAGATCTATAAAGCATAACCATGAAAAAGTCTGAGGTTAAGACTATTATAGCAATCACCAAAGTTGTAATAGGTTAGAAGGCATACCGTCCAAAATATTGTTGTGGGGCTATCACTGAAAGCAACTCGTGCTAGTCCAAAGTCACAAATTTTAAGTTTACAATTTGCATTTGCCAGTATATTCTTAGGTTTTAAATCTCGATGATAGACATTTGCTGCAAGAATTTGAAAAAGGATTAAAAATGGGCCGCATAAAAAATGGGGCATTGATAGAGAAGGGTAGAAGCATAAAATGAAACAAAGTAACATCTTAACAAAGATAATCCAAAAATTCTGAGAGCATGCATTGCACAGTTTAATAAAGAGAGAACTTTTGAATTGCATAAGCAGTATATAAAAGGGTGAGCAAGTGCAGGTGGTGCTTTGAATCTGATATAAAAATGGCAAAAATACAAGGCATCATTACTACACCTTCATACATGTAAGATCTGTTATAGAGGATTGCTAATATAAAGTACAACAACAAAACTATGGTATTAATACCTGTGTGGATATACTTTAGTGCACGAAGAAGCTGGTAAAGGAAAAACTGATAGTGCTCTCGTGTCAAGTCATCATTGGCCTTTATGACTTGATGTAGATCCGACTCCATTAGCTCAAAAACAACATAAATATCTTTAAACTCCCGTCTTGAGGGTGGAAGCATAATATGTTTAATCTCCACAATATCAGGGTGTCTTAATAATCTAAGTAGCTTTATCTCTCGAAGAATACGAGCAGCATCTGAAATGTGTTCAAAAATATCATGTATTTTCTTTATTGCCACTTTTTCACCCATATGAGTGTCGATTGCTGAGCAAACAACGCCATAACTGCCTTTGCCAATAACTTCTTGAATTTTGTACCTATTGGCATCACCATACTCAGAGAAAAAGTCCATCTCTGTTGAATTCTGAAGCAAGGGACTCCATGTCAGATGCGAATAAAAAAAATATGCATAATAAATACATCGCAAAAGGCTCATAACAATATCCTATGAATACATGATTATCATTCCCACATGTGCATGTCCATGAAGTTTGTATAGAATGAATCCTGTAAATATTAATGCATGAAAGTAAACACAGAGCAATGAAAGCTTAAAGTTTGTGTAAGATCCCCAACATATTCTTTGATCATTTTCAATTACATGTCATTTGTGCTAAAAATTTTCAGATCACAAAAAATTTCACCACCACCAAAAATAACGGCAAACCTATGGTAGCATCGTACCTAAGATGTAGCCAGTGCAATCCATACCAAAATGTCTAGCAACAGATGTTCTTTAAATTTGATTCAACTGATCAATTTAAAATAGCTGGCATTCTAACAAATAATCAAATGCATATTTTTCCTCTACTGTAACTAAAATATTAAAATATATATCAAGATTGGATACTTTCCTTATTCGGGAAAATTTCAATTAGTTTCCGAAATCGCTCCATTCCACAAGATCCAAAATTCATCTTTTTTTTTTCCCCTTTGTGGCCAATCGGATTAGAAGTAAATTACAGTAGCAAATTCATCAAAGCATGGAAAGTGAATCACACAAGTAAAATAGAAAGCAATGAATTTAACCAGATACACTTGAACTAAGACCAGCATGACCATTCCAAACTAAGACTCATTTCACCAGCCAGTGGAGAAGTGAAGGTTTTATAACTCCAAGTGCGGATCAAGAAGTGATTGTTAAAAAAGAAAAAAAATGGAGAAAGGAAGAAAGCATGAAAACAAAAGTAACAATAGCTATACCTCAGACTAAATGAGACTAGCAGCCTCAAAATATAACCAATTTGCATATGTCTAGGCACTAGAAAAATAGATATCAATTACTTTAAATAGCTGAAAATCAAAATGGGAAGAATAAAATAGTGACATGAAGTTTTAAAAAAAGCTAACAATAAAATGTGATCAGATACGAGAAAATCCTAAATTGGTTGAGAATTGATTAGAAAATCCAGTATGATGGACAGGAATCCGACCACTTGGATAAAAGTAAGAGGAACAAATAAAAATATAAAAAATGACAGGAAGTCCTTAGCATTCAACTCAATGCATAAGCGCTCCAAAAATGAAAATGAAGCTGCCAAAATACAACGGCGCAACCAGAAAATTAAAGCTAAAAGCAGCACACAGCATAACAAACTTATCAGGCATTTGCCTACAAAAAAAAAAAAACAAAACACCAAAAGCATAGATATGCTCTACATCACAAATTTTCAAAACAAAACATAACAAAAAAAAAAAATAGAAATAAATAAACATTATAAATAAAATGAAAAAACAATTCATCACTACCAACCGACTGACCAACGAAACTGTAAGGGCATTATTACGATTCATTCAATGAAATCGACAGATGCATAGCAAAACTATTCCACGACAACTATCATTTGAGTCATAAACTTTTCCTAATTTTTAGATTTTAAGACTAACAAAATGAATTTTAAGTAAAATTCATGACTAGTAATTAGTTGTAAGTGAAAATTCAAGCAAATCTGAATTAGATAAACAAAAGTAATCATAATAACAATAATAAACTAAAATAAAATAAAATAAAAAACGACCTTCTTCCGGTGATCTTGCTGCTGCTGGTGCTGCATTTTAAAAGGGAACTCGGTAGTAGTGAAAACGGCAGCGTTTATGGCGAAAATTGAAGCGATCAAACCAAACAAAAAAGGATGAGAAAGAATATGTATATTATATATATAGATATATCAAAAAAAAAAATCCTGTGAAGAGGAAGAGGGAGAAGAAAAGATTAAATTAACCGCATTTTCCCCATCTACCCCTACTCCTAATGGCCAAACTAAAATCCCACCTTAAATCCTTTAAAACAGAGAAGCAACAACACACCAATTCCCTCATACATATAAACTCAAATTCTATCATCAAACATAAAAACGACGGCGTTTTGATAATTCAAAACCAATAATAGCAACTGTTGCATTTCTTTCTTTCTTTCTTTCTGTGTAACGTACAGATTCAAATAAGGAAGCAAGTGAAAGAGAGCTTTTGTTTGTTTAGTTTGGTTGGGTTGTTACAGGTTCGTTTTCCTTTATAATAATAAATAAATAAATAAATAATAATAATAATAAATTTATGGTTGAAGGAAGCTGCTGCTATTTCCTGTTAATATGTTCAATTTTGTTAATGTTGTTAATATGTGGCTTTGGAGTTAGAGTACGGAAGCTGCAATCTTCTTCTCTTTAATAACAACAACAACAACACCGACAACTTTTAAATAATAAAAATAAAAATAAATAAATTACATTTACAATACCAAAAAAAAAAAAAAAAGAATAGCGTTTGGCGTGAATATAGAGCTATATATATAATTATTATTTAGGATTATTATTGCTAGTAAAATTTTACTACTACTGTTTAGTTTAGTTTAGTGGATGTAGAATTATACAGATACGGTTAAGCTTTCTTGTTACGGAAGTGGTAGTATTATGTAATTATCTCTGGATTTTAGGGGGTTTTATTATTATTATTATTCATGAGCTTCTACTTGAGTTATAATCTGAATATGTATGTCCTCAGCTGAGCATTAAAAGAAATAATCAACGGAATTTTCATAAGAATAAAATACTAGTATAAGATAATTTACGAGACATTGCAACTCTGGTTTAACAATATTAATCATATGTGTTCATGTGATGTGTGCGAATAACAATTTGAAATATCAATGATTTTGATAATCAAAAAAAATATTGTTGTTAGATTTATTAATTTTTATTTTAATAAAATAATTAATGATTAGGATGAGGCAGTCATTTTAGGAAAATAACGAATTTCAAATAAAAAAAATATAAGAACTTGTGTGTTTTTTTTAGCTTAATGGCTTTTTTTCCCCTTTATGTAGTTTAAGATTATAAATCATGATTAACGAATGTAGTGACATGACCAAATTGTTCTACGTTGTATTTATATTAGATGCTAAGATATGACATAATTGACTTGTTAGGTCTGGCATGCAACTTCACTTGATTAAGCATATCATAAGTAAAAGGAATTATGCAATTCTTGATATGTCTATTTTGCTAATTTTGACGATTTGGTGTTTCTATTTTTAAAACTAACAATTTGGTATGTGTACTTGTTGAAAACTTATAAATCAATGTTTCTAGCAGGTTTTCAACAGGTTATATGTAACTCTTACTTGAAAAATTTTCAGTTTAATCATTTCACTTATCAAACAGGGATTTTTTAAACCAAAAAGTTTATTTCTTTTCAAACAAGTGCTTAAGTCAAATGTATCTAACACATATACGACATCAATGATAAATTTGGTAGCATATAGAGATAAAGTATTGTTGGATACATTGATCATGCAAATAATAAACTTGTTTAAGGACTTGTCATTGGTGTGGTAGATTTGTTAGAACATTGATTTAAGGACTTGTTTGAAAAGAAATAAACTTTTTGATTTGAAAAATCCTTGTTTGATAAGTGAAAGGACTAAACTAAACATTTTTCAAGTGGGAGTTACCTATAACATGTTGAAAACCTGTTGAAAACACTGATTTGCAAGTTTTCAACAAGTACATATACTAAATTGTTAGTTCTAAAAGTAAAAACACCAAATTATCAAAATCAACAAAGTAGACACACCAATAATGTCATTATTCCTAAGTAAAAAAGGGATAATTTCTCTTTTGTATTAACCAATTTAATCAAATTGATTACTAAAGTGGGCAAGTCTTCTATATGACAAACAATTTGTAACTGGAGGGTGGTTCTGTTATGGATATTTACTTTAAAATAAATATTCATTCATATTCTATATATTCATGTTTTTAGGTTACATATCTTATATACTTTTAATTATTGTAACTCTTATATAGATAATGGAATCCTAAAATTAGGCTTCTTACCACCTTATATGATATATGCATATATTGCATAATAATATTATATACTCTTCTCTATATTTCTTGTATTCTTAAATCTTTAGTGATGTAATAATGTGTTCTTATTTTAATATTTTTTTCTCACACATTATCAAAATGAGTTTGCTCCATTAGTAAATTTTCTTTTCTCAGTCTTATTATAATTTATTTTTTGATTTTATTACAATTTGTTATGCATTAGTTAGCTTGACATTCTACTAATTATTTAAATTTTTACTTCTTTATTATTATTGTATTTACATATTTTATTGTTCATTATATATTATTTGATTTGATTTTATACTTTTATTATTTCATATGTTCTTTATATTTTTACATCTATGTTACTACTTTTATATTAGTTATTTTTACTTCTATTATTTTCTTGTGCCATTCTTTACTTTATTTATGTTTCAAAACATATGATTTTATGTAGTATTTTATATATTTTTTATTATTTTTATTTATATTTGCTTGTTTTTGTTGTTCACATATATTAATTTCTTTTCTTGTATATAACTTTATCATGTCCAACCTCACAAAACTTAAATTTGTGGCATCTCATATTTCAGGAAAAAAATTATTTATCTTGAATACTTGATGTTGAAACCTATTTGGATGTTGTGGGTCTCAGAGATACTATTAAAGAAGGGAGAGTTAAGGATTTTCCTTTGATACCATCTTGATAAAGGATTAAAGGCTGAATATTTTTATAGTTAAGGATCCCCTTGAACTTAGGAAAAATATAAAGGAAAGATATGACCATAAAAAATGGTAATCCTTCCAAAAGTTTGTTATGATTGGATGTGAAATACCCAAGAGGGGGGAGGGGGGGGTGGGGTGGGGGGATTGAATTGGTGCGGAATAAAAACTTAAAAATTACTTTGAAGAATGGAATAGAATTTATAGTGGTTCAGTCCCAACTTGACCTACGTCCACTTCTCCCAAAGATACTCTTTGGGGTTCCACTAACCACAATTGGAATACAATAGAGATTTACAAGGCTATCTCCAACCTTTACAATCAAGATTTCAAGATGCTATCTTCAACCTTTATAATATGAGTTTTTCTTAAGACTAACTCACAAATCAACCCTAGTATTTCCCAATCCTCACCAAGAATTGACACTAGTACAAGGATATTAGACACTCAACTCAAGCAATAAATGCTCTAGAGTTCTAACTACCCACACATAAGCAAACTCTATGAATAAATGTTTAAAGTACAAAGAGAATTAAATTTGCAAGAGTTTGGCTATCAAAGAATTAATGTGCTTTTTT
>CANYLF013072714.1:0-16163 GCA_948193215.1 Bocquillonia castaneifolia
CTCCCTCCCTCCCTCTCCCTTCCCTAGGGCTGGACATGGATCCTAGAGAATTCGGTAACGAACTGAAAAACCAAGCTGTAATTATCCATAGCCTAAAATAACATACTTTAAATAATAAACTTAAATTACTGAAGCCTAATAAAAAAATTAAATTCAATTAACTTAATTTAACCTAACCTAAAATGCAATTAAATAATCTTACAAAAACTAACTAAAATTAATTAATTTAATTTCTTAATTTTTCCTATTTATATAAATTAAAATTAATTATCATTAATTAAAAAATATGTTTTGTTAAAAAAAGAAGAACAAACTTATCTGAGGGACTCTGGTGACAGTGGTGGCAGTGATTCCGACGAGACTCAACCAGCAAACCGTTTAAAATAATAAAAAAGCGAAAGACTTGACCATCCCTTCCTATCTTTCCCTATCAAATATAAGCACATGTTATTTGATACACATGTACGTAATTGAAAGAAATTTAAAATGTTTCTATATAAATTAAGAATCTGCATTATTCTATAAAAAGTAATAACACCGACTCCGTCACTACAACAATCTATGTATGATCAAGATAATTTTAATTCCTTTATCTAAAGAAATTTATTACATTTTCATATTTTATTTTTTATTTATTATTTCCAATTAGTGTAGAAGCATAGTTTTTGGCCTTAGTGGCATCAATCCATCTTATTTTGAGTTTAACAACCTTTCATCTCTGTCTAACTAAGTTTCTTAGGGTGTAGGTTAACTTTCATAAAGCAGAAACCTCGTTTGGAAGATTACCTGTAAATCATGCCTGTGACAAGGAATCTCACGCCCAAAACCTTTAATTGCTCCCGTGATTGTGAAATCGCCCCCGTAACTGGGACATGTCACGCCCATGATATGGAAATCACGCCCAGAACCATATGCACATATTTTGGGCCAAGTTCCAAGGCTTCTGCCTCCTATATCACGCCCGTGATTTGGTAAATCATTCTCGCGACCAATGAAATAGAAGTCTCTCCTCAAAGCTTCCTCTGGGTCATCAAAGCACGCCCGTGACCAAGGGAATCACTCCCGCGATTCCAGGTGAACACTTGAGAAAAACTAGCTGTTAGTCTACTTTGTGAATCTCAAGCCCACGACATGAGATACCACGCCCGTGACCTGACACTTTTCAGAAGCATTAAATCCAAAAGTAACTATATGTTAGAGACGAGTTTAGACTTCTTTCTATCAGCTAGTTTTGGGTATTTTGGCTATAAATACCCATCATAAATGTCCCTCAACTAATGTAGACACCTAATTTTTGAATGGTCATGGAAGTGGCTCGGGGTGCCCAATGATGAATACGGTCTAGAATCAGACCAATTTTAGTACTTGTTTCTTCGAATGAAAAGCAAAAAGTTCAAAATGGAACAAAGTTGGACCGGTAATGAATCGATCAGATACTCGATTCAACCAATTGGTCATTGCACCAAGCGGTCGGTCCTAAATTCAGAGGAATTTGAACGGTTCAATTAAGAGCTGATTGACTGTTCATGATGAGCCGATTGGTCCTTTATAATGAACCGATTGGTTTTAAATTCTATAGATTTCCAACCCGAATTTTATATTACCACTTGCAAACACGGGGTCAATTTCACTATTTCTATATCGGATTTAATGAGTAGTTCTCCCCATTTGGATCTCACACCTTATTTGTAAAGTTAAACTTTAGTTAGTGAGAGAGTGGGTAATGATTAAAGCTGTTTTTGAATAATTTCAAGTGGGGAAGAAGGAACCAAAATGATTTTAATGTGCTCCCTATATAAAACATGAGAATTGGCATCTAAAGAGGAATTACTCTTTGGGGCAAAAAATTAAGCCAACAAACATACAGTTTCATAAAAAAAATAAAAAAGAAAAGGTGAACTTTGTGGAGGGAAGTTAAGTTCTTCTTGATTCTTTAAACCTTACAAGTTGATTCAAATTGCTAAAACATTTGAGAAAAAGGTACAATACTATAATCTTCTGAGGGCACACCATGCATCCATGACCAAAGGATTTCATTCTTGACTTTCTTTCTTTGATTCATTTATTTATGTTTTATTACTTGATTTCCTACTTTGTTAATTATATGGATCAAATTTTGATGATTTGTTGTTTATGTCTGCTTTCTTAGTCATCTTTACATACTATCAATGTGGTTTACATGATTTGTTGGTTTTAGATGACTTAATTGCATTGATAAAGTTGGTTTATGTCCTTATTTTCTTATATAAGTTAATTTATAAGTTTTGATATTTTGATTACGGTTTTCATAAGATCATGCATTTTAATGTAGTATTTTTGTGGTTTGGTAAGTTGGTAAGTATTTTACAAGTGCTTATGACATTTTTTATGATTTGCTAAATTAATTTTCTGCCTTTCTAGTGAACAAATGTTTTCTATGCAGGCCCATGTCATAGAGCTGATCGGTCAATCACAGTGAACCTATCAGCTCGTCAGTTCAACCGATCGGCCGCTCTCGCACGAATGATCGGCTGATCTCCCAAGAATCTTAAATTTTCACTTTTGTTTATCTAATTAAGCTTTAATTGGACTAGTTAATTAATTCGGTAATTATTAAAATTAATTTAGAAACTCATTTCCCCTTTCCTTTCTATAGGATTTACTTTGTAACATTTATTTTATATTTATTTTGTTAGTTATAATGATTATTCTTGTACCTTTATTTTATTTTTGATTATGTTATCACCTATTTGCATGATTTAGGATTATTTAAAATTAATTATTAAAGCTAGTAATTTTAGATAAAATTGGTAGAAAATCATTTCCTCTTCCATTTCCTTAAGGTTGAATGTATTTTTTTTATTTTTAAGTTTTTAGTAAATATTTTGTAATATTTTGTATATAATCCATCTAACACCTATTTTATTAGGTTTTAATTAATTGATGTGCAAACTTTAACTAAATAATTAGGATGTAAAATGTGTAGAGATTGACTTTTAATGTATTTTGCATTTAAATAAATTAGGAATAAAAATTTGGTAATTATTTGTAAATAAAATAAATAGAAATTAACATATTGTCATGCTTTTCATGTAATTAATTAGGACTAACAAACTAGACTTCGTGTTATAAATGGGCTAGAAACAATTAGGGATTATTTCTTTATTGCCAAATTCATTGTAAATTTGTGTGTAATTTGTTTCCATTAGTTATTATACGCTTTCCCCACATGCTGCCTGCTAAAATAAGGAATTAATAAGTTCACTTGGTAATTACATAATAAAATGCACTTTATGGGATGCTTATTCCAAACATAGAATCGTCTGGGTCATGACGAAGAGTATTCTCGTAGAGGAGTCGAGTCGTTCATCACATTATAAAAAGGAGATCTTGAACCAACTCGGGTGGCGAATCCTCATTCTCCGCTATGCCTAACAAGGCTAATGTGTGTTCCCTAACTTTAAATAGTAGTAGTGTCGTGCTGCTAGAGCCTTGGTCATTTGGGCCAAAAACCGCTCGTCCACAGTGGCGACTCCACTGGGTATAAGAGAATAAGATTCCGAGCATTTAATTATTTAATTACCAAGTTAAGTTGCTAATTCCTTTAAATCATTTTTTACATTTACCCCTATTAGACCCGACACCACTTATAATGCGATCCAACGATTCCACTCATTTCTTGGGTTGTATTTTCGTGACTACCACTCATAGTGATTGAGTTATCTTGCTATGGCTTACCATCCTATCAATGGTTAATGGGCTATAGTTAATGGGAAACTCATGTCGGATCTCCTACTGTCATAGCAATGGTTAATGGGAGTTCGACTGCTATGGGAGCCTTTTTAGCCAACCCGGTTGTCCCACATGTAATGGCCTTAGAAACTTCCCCTAGGACTTATACCTAAATTTGCTTGAGTAATGTTGCCATGAAAGTTTGTTGTGGAAAAGCCCAAGGACTTAAACTCAATCTTAGATGAGCCATGTGGATAAACTGTTGAGGCAAAGCTCTGGCCATTCAAAAATTATGTTACAATTTTTTAAAACATGGTAAGTCTATTTGTGTTGAGACTATGGTTCGCAAGCCAATTTACCACAAACATTATTGTTTGGTTCGGATATTTGAGAGATTAATATACATGCTCATCGGTACTTACATCCCCATTGATGTATAGGACCCAGACCATATCCTTTGAACTTTGCCAAGGAACATGTGTGTGGGAGTAAGAAGGTTGGAAGGTCTACCACTTGGTAGTATTTGTCTATGTGCAGCTAACCCATTTTCTTGTTTACTTTGTCATGCATCCATGCAAACATGAATGCATGCATACATGTATTTGCATTATCCTTTACTAACAATCTGTCATGCAGTGAATCGACATCTAGTCCATGATCCCAGTGACTATTCATACTCAGAGGACTCTATCTTAAACACTTTTGAAGCATAAAAAAACTTGGAATACCAAACATGTCTGGGAACCTGAATCAAGGCATAGACATGGATGCTCTGATGACTGCTATGCGAACTATGATCCATGAGGAAGTCCAGAATGTAGTCAAGAAGAATCCCCAGAATGGTGATGCCTCTAACAATGGTGATGTCTCCAATCGTGATGATTACCGGGATAAGGATAAAGAGAATGCAAATGATGATAAACTAAGAGTGACTTTATTTTGACCCTCACCAAGAAAATGGAAATGCTCCAAGATCTTGTAAAGGGTAAGGAGCTAGAGTTTGACTATCATCTCGATTGCATGGGCATCTGAGGCATGAAGAAGCTACCTTCAAAATTCACCATGCTAGATATGCAAAAATTCGATGGCACAGGTGACCCTAGGCTACACATCAAAAAGTATGGCTCCATCATGGCTACAACATCACTAGACACAGATCAAAAGATTGGGGTGTTTCCTTTATCTCTCACTAGTGTGGCCCAAGATTGATATCACCACTTGCCTTCTTCAATTCAGGCAGACTAGAGGGAGTTTTGTGAAGCATTCATCAGATAATATTCATATAATGCTAAGCTTGAGGTCTCGCTTTGATATCTTGACATGATGAAGCAATGACACAATGAACCTTTTACTGATTTCCTGACACGATGGAGGAACAAGGCTGCGTTATTGAATCATAAACCGTCAGAAAAGGACAAGGTTCATATAGTGGTCCGCAATGTGCTTCCAAAAATGATTGGTAATCTACATATCATGAACCCTAAATCTTATAAAGATCTATATGATGATGGCCTCCAATGCGAGGAAATTGAAACAGAAAGGAAAAGAACCTAGAAGGGAAAGGATCATATGCCCGAGTTTCAACACAAACTCATAAGACAGTTGATGTAAACCAAGTCCAAACCAGCAAAACCTAACCCAACCATAAATTCTCCAACTTCAATTGCCCTTTTTCCAAAGTCTTTGAAAGGCTTGAAAAGTAAGGCCTTCTAAAACCAGAACCGGCCAGAAACCCTCTAAACACCAACTCATCCAGATACAACCTACATGCCTATTGTCACTACCATCAAGTACAAGGGCATCATACTGATAATTGCCTAAGACTTAAACACCAAATCCAAGACCCTATAGATGTTGGGAAAATCACTGACTAGACTCTAGACAACCCAACACTAGAACTAACCCTCTACCCAATTATAATCGTGTACCTCCACCAAACCAAACCATGTGCATTGAGTCAGGGTTCACAGAGGAAGTAGTACTACCTTCATTTGAATAGTCAGTTTTATAATTAGCTATTTGAGGGGTGGATGAGGAGCGTGTAAGCCTGTTGAGGATGGCTGGAGTGTTTCCTGAGGATGAACGTGATGCTTATATCCTCCAAATTAAAAGGGGAGGTGTTGTCTGAGATGTTTTTATGTTTAATGCATGGTACTCCTCCATTGAAGACAAGGTTGAAATTGATGATACTGTTAACTGGTGAAGGATGGGCAACCTAAAGTGAAGTCTGTCAAACGGAGCAGGAGAGATTACTAGAGGAAAGATGCAAGCAAGACAATTCCTGAATCTGCTGCTAAGAAAGATGTTGAGCCTATCAATGAGGCTCATGAGGATTTGGTCATTAGGCAACTAAAGAAAACCAGAGCTAATGCAAGCATATAAGACTTACTTGTCTACTCAGAGTCACACAGAAAGGCTTTGGTTGATGCTTTATCCAAAATTCAAGTTCTAATAGATGCTACTCCAGAGAATATGGTGGATTTGATGACCAATAAAAAGCCTAGAGGGATCACTTTCATAGATGAAGATTTGCTTTTGGAGGGAAGGACAATAACAAGGCTCTCTACATTGCTGCTAAGGGAAATGGTAAGAGAACCTCCTGCGTAATGGTGGATGATGGTTCTACCATTAATGTCTGCCCTTCTAAGCTATTGCCAAAATTGGGAATTACCGTTGCTGATCTTAAGCCATCTAAACTGGTCATTTGAGCCTATGATGACTCAAAAAGGAATGTAGAAGGCATCTTTACTAAAAAGGTGAAGGTTGGTCCTATTGAGTCAATGGTAGACATAACAGTGCTTGACATCCCGATGACTTTCATTGTGCTACTCGGCAAGCCATGGTTCCATTCTTTAGGGGGTGTTCCCTCCACCCTACACCAGAAGATTAAATTTTCTCATGAAGGTGGAGTCCTAACCATCAATGCTAAGCTAGTACAATCTGTTGCTGTTTTGAGGGCTCCTCCAAAAGGGGTTATTTCTCCAATGGGCTTCCAGGTAATGGGGATTTTTAAGGAGCCTACCAATCCTCAAGTTAATGAAATGCTGAAAAGGATGAATTATCTGCTAGGCTTATGACTAAGAAAGAATCAACAGGGAATCACCTCGGTCACTGATTTCAAATCACAAGTAACCTGTGAATGGTTAGGTTACAAGGGTGAATCTTCCCAAGAGGGCAAGGATAAGAAGGGAGAGAAGTCACTTTATGACTACTTTGCACTAGAAGCCAATAATTGCTCTGATGAAGTAAATACTATTGCTGGGGTCAAGCTTGTCCCAGGTTTTGAAATCTTCAATAATTTGCTGCGTACTCAAACTCCAAAGGAACTGATTACGGATGAATTACTTGGGAAAGTGGAGGGACTAACCATTGAAGATGTTGCTACTGAGAATGCTACAATGCCTACTGCTGCTGATGTTGTTTCTATTTCAAAACTAGACTCTTTTATTGAAAATACTTTGCTTGATGTATTTTACTCTATTGATGTGATTTACTCCGAGCTCTTTGAGGACGAGGACACTTTTGTTACTAAGGTAAATGATATAACTATCGACTTTCCTTATTTGTGTGATGTTTTCCCTGATGGTACTATGCATTTCATAGATCATACCATAAACATGTTTAATATTAATTCTGTTCAAACTAGTGCATTTAATTTAGGGACAAAAGAAGAGCCTAATGAAATATTTATCGCATCTAATGCGACCCCCAGGAGAGGGAGCAATTTGAACAGATCCTCAAAAAGTGAGCGAAAGTATTCGCTTAGACTTATGATGATATGCCAGGCGTTGATTGTAACATTGCAGAACATCATATTCCTACTGATTCAAAAATGAAGAAGGTGAAGTAGAAACTCAAATGGTTAAGACCAGAATGGGCCAGATTAATTAAGGAGGAGATTGAGAAACAGATTAAGGTAAGATTCTTAGAAGTGGTGGAATATCCAGAATGGTTGGCCAACATAGTTCTAGTTTCGAAGAAGGACGACAGAGTCAGAATGTGTGGAGACTACAGGGATCTGAACAAGGCATCGCCCAAAGATGACTTTCCATTACCTCATAGCGATGTTCTTATCGATAGTGCAGCAGCCAATGCTATGTACTCTTTTATGGATGGATTTTCAGGTTACAATCAGATCATAATGGCACTTATTGACCAGTTCAAAACTGCATTCATTGCTAAATATGGGGTATTTTGCTACAAAGTCATGGCTTTTGGATTGAAGAACACAGGGGCAACTTACTAAAGAATGGCAACCACTCTGTTCCACGATATGATGCATAAAGAGGTAGAAGTCTACATGGATGACATGATGGTCAAATCCCCTACTCGCGAACAACATTTCAAAGCTCTGGATAAGTTCTTAGCCATAACTAAAAGATATAATTTAAGACTCAACCCTAAGAAATGTGTATTCAGAGTAACTTTAGGGAAACTGTTGGGCCATACGGTAAGTTAGAGGGGTATTGAAGTGGACCTGGATAAGATCAAAGTCATTTAGGATATGCCAGCACTAAAGATAGAAAATGAAATCAGAGGGTTTCTAGGGAAATTATAGTATATCAGCCGGTTCATTTCAAAATTAACCATGGTATGTGATCCAATTTTCAAGTTGCTCAAGAAAGATCAACCGAAGCAATAGAATCCAAAGTGTCAGAAGGCTTTCGAAAAAATAAAATAATATTTAATGGCTCCTCCTGTCCTCAACCACCGAAGGTAGTGAAGCCATTAATATTGTATATGGCATTTGAAGAGGAAGCAATAAGGGCTATCATGGCACAAGCAGATGATGCAATGGTCGAACATGTAGTTTATTACGTCAGTAAGAAGATTCTACCTTATGAAATCAGGTATGACTTGATATAGAAGATTTGCTTGGCAGTAATTTGTGTAACGTGAATGCTTAGGCATTACTTTCAGTTATACTGAGTCGTGGTGGTACCCAAGATTGACCCTTTGAGGTACCTTTATGAAACACTAGTGCTGATAGGGAAATTGGCAAAATGGTTGATACTTTCAACAGAATTTGATATTTAGTACATTACAAAGAAGACTATTAAAGGTCATGCAGTTGCCAAATTCTTGGCTCTTCATCCAAATGGAGAGCAAGAAACCATTGAATTCAAATTTCTGGATGAGGGACTTAATATCATCAAGATCCAAGAGTGGAAGCTGTATTTTGATAGTGTAGTGAATAGTAGAGGGGTTGGAGCGGGAGTAGTTCTAGTCACCCCTGGGGGAGAAAACATGCCATTGGCCAAAAACCTGGATTTTCGAGTCACTAATAGCATGGCTGAGTATGAAGCTTGTATCTATGGGTTAGAAGCTGCTATGTCTGCAAGGGCAAAAGAGATTGCCATGTTAATTATTAATTAGGCCATAAATGAATGGGAAGTAAGGGATGAAAAGCTAAAGCCTTACAAAAAATACTTGCAATCTATTATGGTGAATTTTCAGAAATGCAGCTTATTTCACTTGTCCAAAGAAGAGAGTCGGATGGCAGATGCTTTAGCTACGTTGGCCTCCATATGGGACAATCCAAAGGGGGTAGCCATGAAGCCACTCTTAATGGCAAGATCAAGGCAGCCATGTTATCAAGGTGAACGGGTAAAGTGCTTAATGGGCCTCAGGAGAAGCCATGGTTTTACAAAATTCAGAAGTTCCTAGAAACTCAAGAATACCTTGAGGAATTTTTGAGTAAACAATGATATAACTTATGGGTGTTGTCTAGAAATTACAATCATAACGACGGTGTACTTTATAAATGCACTCTGTTAGGTACATTACTCAGATGTCTCACTAAAGAAGAACCTACGAAAGTGATGAAGGAAATCCATGCTGGTTCATGTGGATCTCACATGAGCGGACCGGTTCTTGCTACGAAGTTTCAACGACAAGGTTACTTTGGGATTCTCTGGATCATGATTATATTCAATTAGTAAGGAAATGCTATGATTGCCAAGTACATAGGGATCAGATCCATATCCCACAGTCAGAACAACTTCTAATGGTCACAAACACATCATTGTAGAAGTCAAATACTTTCCCGATATATAGAAGCTATATCTTTACCAAATGTCATTGGTCATAATATGATAGAGTTTATTGACAAGTGACTCTAGTACAGATTTGGTGTTCCTCATCATATTGTCTCTGACAATGGAGTTCAGTTTTAAGGTGAGATAGTAGAATTTTTAAAGGAGAACGGAATTGAACATCACAAGTCATTGTCCTATAGACCACATGCGAATGGGGCGGTTGAGGCTGCTAACAAGACGATTAAGAAGATTTTGGCCAAGATGGTAAAAACATAAAAGGATTGGTCATCACAGCTTCCATATGCTATTGTGGGATACAATACAACTGTCAAAAGTGCAACAGGTCATACCCCTTATTCACTAGTGTTCAGGGGAGAAGCAATATGGTCGGTAGAAACGCAATGCAAGTCATTAAGTGTAGCTTTGGAATCACAGTTGCCAAAAACTTAATGGGCTGAGGCTAGATACCAACAATTGTTGTCTTTGGAGAAAAAAAGGAAAAGGGCATTGTACCACACTCAAGTTTACTAGAAAAGGATTGCCAGGGCTTTCAACAAGGTAGTTAAACCTAGGTCCATCGAGGAGGGTGTTTGGGTTTTAAAACAAGCTAGGTTGATCCCTTTTGATCATATAGGGAAATTTAAGCCTAATTGGGAAGGTCTGTACTTAGTGGTTAAAATATTATTGAAGGGAGCTGTCAAGATCTCTGACTTGGATGGGAATGAATTCACCTAGTGTGTTAATCTAGACAGATTGAAGAAATACTATCTTTAGAAATGACGGGATGATGAGCAAAAGAATCAACCACAAAACCTATAGAAGATGACTGAAATAGGGGGCATATTGGATGAAATCAATAAAGTACACTTTTGTAACTAATTTTAAGTGCATTAAATAAAAATTGCATTTTTATTAAACATGATTTATAGTCTGGTTCTATATTTTTGCATCAAACCAAAAGGGAAACATCACATAAGCAAACGATTATGAGACCTAACATATGGTCCTTTTTTATGATGAACTTTCATGCATGATCATCTTGTATAAATTTTCAACTCTCTTTTCCTTAGTGTAGGAAGGCTCTTGTTCCTGCTGAAGTTTCACCCAGGCCTTGTAGTTCTTGTCTATTTCAGTGATGCGGTCGACCCTGAGATTCTGCTCTATTTGCCTCTCGGTCCAATCCTGCTGGATTTTCTCCAAGAATTGAGGTCTAAGGCAAGATGGTTCAAAGACAGGGAATACACGAATGATATGCTGCTCAAGCCCATACTAAGCCTAGGAGGTGTAAAGAAGCTGGTGAAATGCGGACCATCCAAAGGGATGTAGTGCCCAAAGAATTCCCGAGGCACGTACGATAACTTCCACCAGGGGCAATGCCATTGAATCCTATTGTCACTGTGAGTGTTAAAGAACTCATGTCATTTTAGCCCAGTCATTATAGGTTCAGGATGGCTGAGATTTCAACTGCCTTGGTTTGTACCTCAACGGATTAGCTGGGGGCATGATTAAAATGAATTTCTCCTTCAACCATATCTACAAAAAAAGAATGAACAAAAGTTTGATGAGATGTAAAATCCCTTCAGGGGAAATTCATGCAAAAATTAAGGCATCAAAAAGAAAATAATAATGAAAGCCTGATAAGTTGAAAACCTAGATGTAGGCGGCTTATGCAAAAGTTAGTGTAGCATGCTAGGGTGAAAACCTTGCAGAGAGGCGCTCTAGGCAAAAGTTAAGTCACAATAATAATAATAATAATAATAATAATAATAATAATAATAATAATAATAATAATAATAATAATAATAATAATAATAATAATAATAATAATAATAATAATAATAATAAAAATAAAAATAAAAATAAAAATAAAAACAACAACAACAACAACAACAACAACAACAACAACAACAACAACACCAACAATAATAACAACAACAATAAAAGAGACATAATTACCTGAAGAACCAAAGGACTTCCTTAGAAGTTACCACCTCCACGTGCTGAATCTAACCCAATCAGCGTCTCAGCCAAAATCACCGGGAAAGGATCAGCTCCCTCCTTTACTTGCTCCATGATGCACGTAATTTGTATGTCACCCAACTTGTAAGGAGAAATCAAAAGGAACTTGGCATAAAGACAGAAGCCCACGATCCAATGCCAAGCTGGGCTTCCTATTGCTTCGGTTTTGACCCATTCAAAGAGTTTTGGAAGCATCATCTTGTTCCCAATAAAACAATGCAGTAATTTATTCAAGGATAGATCAAAAAGTCACACCAAGAAGCTTGGAAAGTTTAAATTCAAACTGGGAATAGCCATAGGAGCAGTGGAATTACAATTTTTACCTAAAACTGTGGCAAATTCTTTAGGCAAGGAGCATATCTCATTCTTATGAAATTTGAAAACATGGTCTCTAGGGCTCCAATACTGCACTGCATAGTGTAAGAAGGTAAAGTCAACATATTGGGTCCTCAAAACACAAAAAAAAGACAGCCCATAAACTTTGAACAAATTCCAGGTCCCCCTAGAGAATGATTTAAGGAAATCAAGCATAGAATCAAGAATGGGTGCAATAATCTCGGACTTCTTGAACAAGATTTGGGATTTACATATGAGTTCTTGTTATTTCCTATGAGTTGTAGATGCTCTGAAGTGTTTATAGTTGATCAAGGAAGACAAAAAAAGAAATTAGAATTGAGGACTCTAGAATGATCAACCGATTGCTTCTTCTAGAATGACTGATCGTTTCTTCACACAACCAATCGGTCATTCATTTTTTATAACGAAGAACCATTTGGCTAATCAAAGAACCAATTGGTCCAATAATCAGAAGCTCTAGATCAACCTGTTCTGTATTTGCAAGCATTCATACATCCATACATGTAGTATTCAGGTCATGTAGCATAGGAGACAAGTAGAAAACGTATGACAAATATTGTATTCATTTGTAAATTAAATACGAGCATATAGATAAGTGAAATGCCATGCATGAACAGGTCTAAAGGCTACAAAAGGTTATGATACAAAGTGCTAAAACTACATTAAGAGATAGTGTTCTAAAGGACAATCGCCTAAACTGAACTAGTAATAGAAGGCATCAGATTACGCATGGTATGACAAGACCCAATAGTGGTACACTGAGTCACTGATGAGCTACTCTTCTCCTCATCATCATGCTGATAAGCGCCTTACATCCATACAATCCTCTGGCACAGCTCCTCAATCTCCCTCTCCCTCTGCCTGTCGCACTCCTGCCAAGTCTGACAGGTCTCTATAGTAAAATACTTACAGGACTGATAAAAAGAGGTAAGGTATGTGGCATCCTCAACAGGCACCTATAAGACACAAACGAAAGCAAAATAGGATGGCTAGTTAAAGCAATTCATGGGACAAGCGAAAAATGATACAAGAGTTAAAGGAAAATGCTCACATGAGTGCAGCTAGTAGAAAACCCGAGTCTAGAAGCTTTTCCTAGATGTAGTTGCTGCTCTCTCAACCCGACAGTAGAGCAACACTGAACAGAAGCCCTAGGGAAGGTGGTAATAACTCTAGGCACCACAGAGCTAGAACTCTCACCTCGAACAGACGATTGAGGCTGGGGCACAGCCCTGCTAGTTCCTACCCCACCTCTAACAGGCTTGCCCACTTCTGGCGTAGGATCTACAGGAGTAGTATCAGAGTATAGCTGACTAGGTATCTTGATGACCTCTTGTTTAGCCTGCATGTGAGAAACTGCATGGGTTAAGCATAAGTACAACCAGAAAATCAAGGATGAAAAAGGCATTTCATTACCTCATGAATCCTCTCTAAAGAAAGGGGTAGAATACCCAAGCACTCTCTCTGAATGTAACCAAGGTACTCCTTCACACATCTCTCAAAGAACTCAGTAGAGGGGATGCCTGTATAGTAAGGTAACATCTTCTCATCATCAATGGTGTGACGCTAAAACATCTCTTTAGGAGGAGCACAAGGGACTCTCCATCTCTCAGCCAGGTGGTGCTCCAAAGTCCTTTCTCCAAGGAACCACATCCTGTAAGCTAGCCCCTCGAGAATGATCTTAAGTCCATCTTTAGGAATAGAGACCCTCACATAATCAGGAAGCTCCTCCTCTGGCCCTAACCAACCAGTGCGAATCTGCCAAGAATCAACAAGTAAATAGGTAAGTGCTCTATCATATGTTCTATGTATTTCCAATCTAACAAAGTTGAATTTATTGTTACCCTAGAAGCAGGGATCACATTCAAGTAGGCTATATGATCAACAACTGCTAGAAGTCGGGTAGGAATGCAGGACATTCCTCAATGGCTGATAAGAGGGAAGGTCTTAGCTCGATCAATGTGCTGAAACTCCCCAATCATTCTCGGCTCAATTGTCCACACCTGATTCAAGGGTGAAGGTTAAAATAAGAACAATATTTCAGAAAGAAGTAAGTAAACAGTTTGAGGAAATCATGTACTTGAACGGCGTGCCAAAAGCCATTAAACTTCTTCAGGCCATGCGAGACGTAGTCCATGATACAACAAAGATAGGCTAAAGCAGTTGATCCCCAGTCAAAGGTCTCTATCTCATCAAAATTCCATAAGAGAGGAAGAAAATACAGAGGCAAGGTATAAGTATCATCACAAAACAGGGTAGTGCCAAGCAAGTAGACGATGTAAGCGTGGGCCATCCTATCATACCCAATATTAGTGGTAGGAACCTGCTCTTTGTACTAGCTAGGAATCTCCTCATATTTCATTAGCTAGTCGCCCCTCATTTTGGGGACTTTCCCTAGCGTATTAATAATGAAGCCCTGTCGATTACGGCCATCAGAAAAGAAAATGCCACCATCAAAAGGAATCCTAATGCCAGACCAAGGTAGTCCGATAATGGCAGAAAATGACCTAGGAGTCAAGGTATACTCCCCACAGGGCAGCTAAAAGGTGAGGGTCGTGTCAAACCATCGCTCCATCAGGGCATATAAAGACACCTTGTCACAATGCCCAAACTACTGGCCTCTAGGGACCTCTGGTAGGGCTTCAATGAACCTACGGAAGCTAGCATGTCCCACTCGATCGTTCATAGGGTCTGGAAGATTATCCCACCACATACGTGCAACCTTGAAGTTCCCAGAGTAAGAAAACCTCGGTGTATCTTGCTGCAAGAAGGAAATAAGTAAGCTCAGGTAAGTACAAGTGCATCATCCGATTGTTCACACGATAGGACTAATAAATGCATTCATTTTGATAAAGTAATTATAACGGATTGCAGAGGGCAACAAGAAGTCATAGGTTCAATTAGCATATTGCTTTTGCCCCGTTATAATAAGCATATTATATGGTTCTACATATTCATTTAGGAAATTAAACGGAATATGTTGCGATTAAAATCATCTTTTGGTTAGGTTTATAGTATTTCATGCATTCACACAAGTCCTAAGCACAATACAACACTAAAAGTCTAAGTATAAGCACAGAATAGAGTCTAATTCATTGCAAGAATTTTCTTTCTTGTATAACAGAACTGATAGGCTCTTTTGATGCATTGATCGGGAGCCGATCAGTTCATCATGTAGAGCTGGTTGGATCTTCATTCTAGAATTACAAGCACAACAAAAAAATTCATCCTATATTCATTTTAAATTGCATAATAAGCATTTCATGCATCGACATAAGGGATAATACACTGTTATAAGCATGTACATAGTCTGAGTTCATCCATATATCAAAGATAAATGAAGAAAAAGGTCCAAAATTAGGTTCTATGGGTTACAAAATTGATCGGCTTATGGTGAACAATCGATTGGCTATTCGATTAACCGATAGGTTCATCACGCAAGGCCGATTGGTTCAGCAACCTGAAACTGGACACACAAACATTCCAATTCACCCAAAAAAGCATGGAAATGATAAAAAAAAAACAAAAAAATAAAGGTAGAACTCAGTAGACCCATCACCAAACATGCAATGTGGGCTCCCAAATTCATTAACAGCTTGATTGGCATGCCTTTCTTTAATCCATAAGCATTTGAAGCTTTTAGGGTTTGCTCAATTGATAATATTAGGCATGATTCCCAAGGAAAGGGCGGGGGAATAGTAGCAAGATCGGTGATAACCATTTGCAGGTCTTCAGCCATGATTTGGATTCCTCGGTTTTTTTTTGATAAATGAAAAAAATGAAAAGAAGAAGAAAAGAGAAAATGGAGAAGGTGAAAAGAAAATGAAGAGAGAAAAAAAGAAAAGGAAAGAAAAAAGGAAGAGAAGAGAAAAAGAAAAGAAAAGGAAAAGAATGGAAAAGGAAAATGGAAGGAAAAGAAAATAAAATGAAAAGAGAGGGAAAGGAAAATGAAAAGAAAAGAAAAGAAATGGAGAAGGTGAAAAGAAAATGAAAAGAGAAAAAAGAAAAATAAAATGGAAGGAAAAGAAAATAAAATAAAAA
>CANYLF013073023.1:0-12687 GCA_948193215.1 Bocquillonia castaneifolia
ATGATTGAATGTAAATAACATGTTTTCATGATTTTAAATGATTATTTGTGTGATTTGTGGCATGTTTTAAAGGATTAAATGATGTGAAATAATGTTAAAATGCTTTGAGTATGTGTTTTATGTTGCTAACGAGATTTTGCAGTGTTAATATAATTATGGGTAAGATTAGAAATTATTTGGTCTTGATATGAATTTTCTATGAATATTTATGTGGTTTTAATGCATACAAATTGCATCTTTGGGTGAAAATATGTGTTTTAATGTGTTTTGATGCATGCTAACATGTTCTAGGATTAATATGAATATTTTTAGGCTTAGAACATTTGATTTTGGCATTCAAATCATTTGTATATTGCATTTTCCATAATTTTTTGCATTTTTCTTTGGATCTGTGCTTGGACTGGCATTGGGGCCAGTTGGAATGCCTGTAACACCACTCCACTCTGGCATTGGTGGGTTACACTGGCGTTCGGCTTGTTTTGGCTTAAAAAAATTGCTTTTCACGTGGAATTAAGTAACGAGGTAAGCTTCTAAACCTTCTTGGGTAATTATAATAGGTTTTAATGCATGAAAAATGGTTAATAATGTTTATTTGGTAATAAAATAGGTTAAAATAAGTTAGAAACCTAGGTTGTGTTGTTTGTTGCCTTATGTGTGTTTTAATCACTTTTTGCATGTAATTGGATTTTTAACCATATTTGGTAAATTTGTTAGAACGAATCTTATTTGTTAATATTAGAAACGGACTTTTCATAATTGATAATGCATGTAAAATGTAGGATTTTCTCTGTTTTATTACTTTCATATGATTTCCATAGAGGAAATGAAGGTTAGAATAATTCTAGAAGTGGCTAGTAAGAATCACGCCCTAAGAATGCAATAGTTCGATCACAGAATCTCTGGGGTCAATGTGTCTTTGCATTCTTAGGGGAATCGAGATTTACACCATGTAAGATGTTCCTGATGCCGGTTCAGGTGGTGACTCACTATTAGCTCCCTCATGCTAAACGCACAGTGTCGCAGTCATCAATCAGACTGAGACTACTGAGGAAACCCCTCTTTGTCTACAACAGTTAACACTGACAAATTTATCTGGTGTCGATCCTCTAGTGGCCTGACAGAAGCATAAGCAGCGTGGAAAGATAAGGTAGAAAGAATGATGTGAAGATCTGATTGATCCTTAATCAAATCTTTAAGTGGGAGATTGTGAGAAATTAGTTGTAAGTGAGTGAGAAATTAGTTGTAAGTGAGCTGTAAATTAATAACTTACAACTAATGCATTAGTTGTAAATGTTGAAGGTGGCCTATAATACAACTAATGTTGAGTTGTGCCAAACACTTTTGTTGGCAATTTGAGCACTATAAATAGCCATGGAGTTTTAGGCTTAAGGCATCCCATTCAAAGAGAGAAAAATGAGAGAGAGAGGTGGAGAAATATTAGAGAGTTTAGTGATTATTTTCTTCTATTATAAAGAGGGAGTTTTTGGTGTTTCTTCTTTATAAATAGAAATGTTATAACTCCTATTATTTTCTTATAGTGAAATTCTTTTATCCTTGCCCGTGGTTTTTTACCATAATTTATTTAGGGATTTTTTACGTAAAATCTGTGTATTCTATTATTTTTATCTTTATTTTCTTAAATTATTAGCTGTGGTTGTATTCCGGTCCGTTTTTCTCAACAGCAATAACAGCTTACAAAAAAAAAAAAAAACCAAGTAAAATACAAATTCCTTTTAGATCACTCTATTATTGGCAAGCCTTGAAAAGACCTTTCAGTTTACTCATTCAATATTGTTCACATTAATTATTTCTATGCGTAGCAATGCAATCGCCGTAGAAACAAGAAAAAAAAAAGAGCGTCTTGTCGAAATCTCGCACTTGAATGCAGAACATAATGTCTGGCGCTCCTGTTCAAAGCACATGCTTTCACTGTTCGAAAGGAACGGAGATATTATGGAAACAAAAGTTAATTGATAAGGGACGGTGACCAATCTCATTAAGCATAGTCATTAAGTTAGTGTAATGGTAAACACACTCTATTCGATTCAAGAGTTTCAGATTAGAAACCTCTTCTCTTCTCGAAAATTAAAAAAAAAAAAGGATGGTAATGAAATTGACTTGCTATTAAAAGTCCAACCAAAATAATGTCATTTTAAATTAAATAATATTTAAATATAGCCTGAATGCATGCTTGGTGGCAATAGAATGGTTTACGGTATAATTATTCGGTTAAAAGCTCTCTAATTAATGCTTCATTGTTTGGTAATTATAGTTTTAATATTTTATTTTATCCGTTTTTACTAATTGAACATATTTTGTTTTACTTCTCAGGTTTAAATGAAACCAATATATCAGTTTCAAAGTTCAAAAAGAAATGATAAGTTGGGACATATAGTGGCCGACCTAATTAATCTTTTCTGAGGTGTAAGTAGGAGATGATTACCTTTTGAATGAAGAAGGATAATTAAGACCAAGTTTTCCAAATAATTGAGAGGGAAAGAATGTGTTGTTTTTTATTGGATTGGCAGAAAGAAAAAAAATGGCCAATCACATTAAGACAGAGAATACTAGTATGTTCTCTTGTCAACCTAATTAACTATTGATAAAACCACCATTCGCCCCCCACGAAAACCAGGAAGAGGCCTACTATAGCAATGCCTCTCAGAGCGGATATGGCTTGAATCCAGCAAATAGAAGAATGTGATATAGTTTTAATAGGTTTAATATTATTAGTTGTTTTAGTAATTAAAATCAAATTTTAGATCAAGCTCTGTCTTTAGACTTTTTTGGATTCGTAATTTGAGTTTATGATTTGCTAAAAGGCCTAATAGTTTAATATAGCCCGAACTTTGATTAATTTTCGAAATATAGTCTCAACTTTAAATTGTCAATTAGTACCTTATACTTTGCGTTTAGTGTCAAATATAGTCAGACGTGTGTTTCATCTGACATGTCACCATTACATTTATTTTCTCTCCTAGTTTTTTTTTTTTTGATAAATGTTTTCTCTCCTAGTTGGCAAGACACATTAGATAAAATTGGCTAGATTCGAAATTAAATGTGAAATTTGGGATATATTTGAAAATAATATGAAAGTTTAGGAGATATTTTGTTTCAAATCAATCTGACGTGTCTTACCAAATAAAAGAGAGAATGACATTTAAGCATGTCATATCCGATAAAACACACGTCTTACTATATTTGACACTGAACGTAAAGTATAAGGTACTAAATGACATGATTTAAAGTCGGGGCTACATTTGAAAAATTGGTCAAAATTTGAGTTATACTAGGCTATTAGGTCTCGCTAAAATTTATAAGAAAAAAAAAACAAAACAGAAGATAAGAAAATATTATATATTTGAAACATATTAATATAATTGTTAGGATTTTCAAAAGCAATACAAACTTAAAATAAAGGTCCCATATCATCTAACAATCCTTAGGAGATTTTATTAATATATACCTTCAAGAAAAGAAAAGGCATACATCAATTAGAATATGGAGTTGCCACAGGAATATAAGGGGAAAGTTTTTGTGTACGGTGATACCAACGGATTCAGCCATATAAATATCATCGGTTTCAACTATACCATGCAATGCCCAGTCAAACTTGAAAAGTAAATTGGCTAATGCAAGTTCCATAATGCTCATTGCAAACCGGATGCCTGGACAAATCCTCCTGCCCGATCCAAATGGTATGAATTGAAAGTCATGTCCTTTGAAATCAATGGAACTATTCAAGAACCTATCAGGCAAGAACTCTTCAGGTAAATTCCATAATGTAGGGTCTCTTCCTATTGCAAAAGCATTAATAAACACCTGAGTTCCTGCTGCAATGTCAGACCCTTTCAATTTCACATCTTGGCTTAATATTCGAGGAAATAGCAATGGAAGTGAAGGATGCAAACGTAGAGTTTCCCTAATAACTGCCCTTAAGTAATGCATTTCGTTTAAATCTTCTTCTCTTATGGATGATTTTCTTTGAGCTATATCTCTTAATTCATTCTGGAGTTTCTTCATAATTTCGGGGTGTCTTATGAGTTCTGTCATTATCCACTCCAAAGATGTATGTGTGGCATCATTACTTGCTACAAATAGGTCCTAACAAAAATAAATGACAACAAATTTATTAATATTCAATTTACATCCATGAAAAATGATTTTGATTTTCTTTATTATTTTCTCAACCTATATATATGTTCTCACAAATTGAGACCAACACTATATTAGTATTCACGAGTAAAAATTTCTTACTTATGGTGCATATAATTTACTTGAAAATGATAAATGAAAAATTAATCAATGGTTATGATTTTTTAAATGTTTTTTTAATGCAATTTTGTAAATGTTTGTTAGAAATTATTAGATGGGAGTGAAATAATAAATTGAGATGAAGTATTAAAGCCTACATGACTCTTTGGACTTTTATAGCATTCCAATTCCAATACATATGTTATTATTTTTGTTACATTTGGTATAAAAGATAGTAAAATATTAAGTATAATACAGAATGTTACTTTTTACTTTAATGCACAATGTTAAAGAAAATGCCAAATTAAGTAACTTGTTTTTAATAATAACTCAAATAGTAGCACAAGTATTTTTATGTTGGTGATAATTTTATAGTTAAACTAACTTTATAAATCTAATAATTATAGTTTTATAATTAAAGTATTCAATTATTATTAAATATAAACCCATACTAGCTTGTGTAAAACTTAACATTCAATTTTTTTTTCCATATAATCATTGCCTCCATTTGGTTTGAATGCATAATTCTATCTCCTAGAATCTACTATGTTTCCTTTAAAAATAATAATAAGAATCTGCTAGGGTCCCAACAACCATATATGTTCACGGGTCTGATCCGTTTCAATACCTATCCATATTTCAGCTTCACCAATAAAAATCTAAATATCTATCCATATCTCAGCTTGACCAACAAAAATATATAAACTTCAGTCATTAAAATATATATTAGTTTCTATCTTGATTTATTATTTTTTTATAGGCTTTCCGCAGGTTCATATTTATATTGTTTATAATTTTTCAAAGGCAGATTAGCCTAAAATACGCTTTATTATCAATTAGTCCATGAACTTATTAATTTTGATTAATTCACTTAAATTTTGATTAATTAACCTCTTAAATAAATAGAACAAATGTTTAGTAATATGTAAAATTAGGGTAAATTAGCTAAAATCAACAAATTTATAAACTAATTAATCATAAAATAAATTCGGGAGCTAATTGACCAAAGGCTGCAAGTTAAAATGGTAAATTGAGGGTTGTGCAAGAACCAAAATGATCGAAAAATCAGAATCAACTGTCAGTTTCAATTCGGTTCATTTCTTGATTTTGAAAATTTTCAATTTTTAATTCAGTTTGATTTTAAATGTTTTATTAAAAATAAAAGAGTTCTAATCGAAAAACTGAAAATTTATTTGGTTTTTTTTGTTTAAGGCTGTGCAAAATTTTCAGTTCAGTTTGAACCGAATGCACAGCCCTAATAAATTAATCCTCTAGTCTAAAAAAAAATAAGCAAGGAAGCAAATTGAGCAGCTTTTTGGAAGTTATTTTTTTTTTCAAGAAAGCTTCCCATTTTGGCTCCTTTAGTACATGCTCTAAGCCTCTAACCGATGCAAATTAATGAGAGGGAAATTAAGTTATTTACCAGGATGAGAGCTTTGATGCAAGTTCTATCAATGGGAAAGCAAAGCCATGTCCTCTTTCTGAATCCTTAGGAGAACGTCAACAAAATCTTTACTTTTGTTATCTTCATCACTAATAGCATGTTCATGTCCTTCAACTACTAAATCTAAGAAATCATCAAATTCTTTAGCCACTTTATGTGCTTTATCATACAGCCCATTAACATGATTAATCCAAGCAAGCCATGGAATATACACGCCAACATCAAAAACCCCCAAAAGCTCACAAAAATCCCCAACAATATGCTTCAATGTTCTATGCTTTCTCCCTAAAGCTACTCTACAAACCACGTTATTGATAAGCCTTGCAGAGATTTCAGTTAAATTTACGGGCGATGAAAACTTTTCGATTGTTTCGATCATGTAAGCCGTCTCTTCTTCCCTAACTTCTCTAAAAGATTTTACCCTTCTGTTACTTAGTAGATGTCGAACGCATATACTTTTCATCTGCCTCCAGTATTTAAAAAAATAAAAAAATAATATGTGGTCAAAGTTATTTTTTAAAAATTTTTAATGAAAATTTGTTAAAAAGGATTTTTTATGAATCTATGAAAATGACAATTGATATTTTACACCTATTTGGTCTAAAAATTTAAGTTTATGGATTAAATTATTGATTTTTTTCCAACTTTTTTTAATTTGAACCCATCACAAGTTGGTGTACTAATTTGAACCTTTCTCTATATATATATAAATATTCCAATCTGACTTTCCTTGTTTCTCTTTTTATCCGTTCTACTTTGTTTTTTTTTTTTTTTAAGAATTTTCCGTCTTGTTCAATATTATTTTATTGTTAAAATATGCATGTAATAATTTTCAACTGATAGTTTTTTTTTTCAATTGATCTTATCTTTAAGGATTCAATCTAAGGATGGCAAAAAATAGACCTATCAATGGGTATCCATCCAGACCCTACTCGATCAAATGGGGTAATATCCAAATTGACTGGATAATGAATACGGATATTACATACTCAAAATAATCTCACAAGGTATGGTTAGGATATGAATATTAGATGCCCCATAATATTTTTCTCCCTGTAAGTTTTCTGCTTTTAATAAATCACCTTAATTATCAAAAAAAAACTTGTTGTTTACTAACAAATTGATGGAGAAGTGATGAAGGCAGCGAAGAGATGGCAAGAACAGAAACACGGAAAAGCACGGTCTTTGTCCAAGGTTGAAGATGACACTGACACTGTTGTTAAACTTGTTTTAATTATAAAAGGCATCGTTTCCTTTTTAAAAAGAGACATACATAAAAATTTTGATCAATAAATTAAAAATTAGGCCAATAAATAAATAACAGCCCAATTAAATCAGTATTATTTATTTTTTATTAATATAAGCCCAATTGAGAAGACATTAGAAACAGCCCAGACCATAAAAACACCATTACTTTTTCTTGATTGGGAAAAACACCGTTACTTAGTTTAGGTCATTCCCCTAAAAAAATGATTCTCACCATTCAAAAAAAAAAAAATCTCCTCTCTTTTTCTCTATTTGATATTCCCCCCTCTACTTTCCTTTTCTCATCAAATCCCTAATTTCATTCTCAAATTTTAAATTTACTAAACCCCAACTTAAATGATATAAGTTTTAATTTCTTCAAACTATTAATTAATTGATCAAGGTAAATTTTATTCTCGTTTCATATTTTTTTTTTTGATAAATAGAGATTTATTAAAACCACAAGAAGTGGAAATCTAAATTATGATGATTTTACACACTTAAGGTTACATATCACCACAACTAGGCAATTTCAAACTAAAGAAACCAAAAATAGCTCCAAAGCATCTATACACATCCATAGGGGCATAAGTAAAAGAAGGAATTCTAGTCTTGAAAAGAAAAACCGCTTGAGAGATACTTCTAATGATAGTATCTTCCAATTTTGGGTTCTTTGAATCAAAAATTCTAAGATTCCTAGTTAACCAAATTTCCCACATTAAGCAATACCATATAGAACCCCATAGATGCTTAAAATTTGAAATAGGAAGTGTAGTGATCCACATCTCATAGAAGGTGCTAGTAGAGTTAGGCATTACAACTGAAGTTCCAATCTTAATTAGCTAGTTGAAACACTAAAATGACTTTTTATCTTTGTCTAGTGCATATAAAACCGGATAAAGGTGAAGTAAGGCACCCTGTGGCACCAAATGATCATGCCAGAAGGAGGTATTAACGCCTGAACCAACCTTGATCGATATGTTGTCTTTGAAAAAAGAGAACACCGAGTGGTCTTTAATACACATACGGTAAATATGTCTCTAAATGGTGGAACAAGTAGATAAATCCATATCTTGTACATTATGAAGACCTGAAATCCCAGGGGAAGAAGCTACTACTTTACACCATAAAGAGTTAGCGTCACTCTTCTTTAACTTCCATAACCACTTAAGTAGAAGACTTTGGTTATAGACATTTAACTGAAAAATACCAAGACCACCATGATCTTTTCTCTTGCAAATATTATTCCAAGAGATATTACAAATACCTCTTGAATTACCATCCCCTTTTCATAGAAACTGAATCATATATCTTTCAAGTTTCTTTTGAATGATAGTGGGCATGGAGAATAAAGGCATGAAGTAAATAGGCAAGCTTTTAAGCACAACATTAATAAGAACCACTCTACCAGCTTGAGATAGGAGATTACCTTTCCAATTGCCAAATTTTTATGAAAATTGCAAACAATTGGATCCCACATCTTAGAGGAAAAGGCTGTAGTTGTAAGAGAAAGCCCCAAATACTTCATTGGAAGATGCTCCACTTTACATCTAAGTTTTTCTGCCACCCAGTTTAAGTCGTTAATCCCCACATTCACACGAGAGACTAAGCTTTTGCCATAATTAATTTTTAACCCTAAGATCACCTCAAAGCATCTAAGAATTCTCATCATCTGCATCACATTATGATAATTGAATGGGAGTAATAATAAAGTATCATTACTACAAAAGATGAACAGGCTCCGAATAATTATTCAAATAAAGACCCTCTATCAGCCCTTCAGAATCTGCCGTGTCCAATAAACATTTTAGACCTTCAATAGAAAAAAGAAAAAGGAAATGAGATAGTGGATCACCTTGCCTAACACCCTTTTGCATAGTGAATGGAGGAGTAGGGGAACCATTCACTAGAATATAAATTTTAGAAGGTCGTAACAAACTGGATATCCAAGCTATCCACTTTTGATTAAAATTCATCCGATCCATGACTGCCATCAAATAAGACCAAGAAATGTTATCAAAAGCCTTTTGAAAGTCTAACTTTAAAAGCAAAGTAGGCTGTCTTCTCTTTTTTGCTAAGTGGACTAGCTCATGAGCAATAAAGGAGCAATCAAGAATGCTTCGCCCTTTCATAAAAGCATGTTGATGATCAAAAATAAGATGAGACATAAAAGGAGAAAGTCTGCTAACCAATACCTTGGAAACCAATTTGCAAAACCCATGAACTAGGCTAATAGGTCTAAAATCTTTTAGTAAGGTAGCCCTTGAAACTTTAGGAATCAATACCATAAAAGAGTAATTAAGATCAGAGGGTACCGAATTAGAAAGATGAAGCTGATGAAATAGATTGATAAAATCATTCTTCAATACACTCCATGCTCATCTGTAGAAGAAAAAATTAAACTCGTCATGTCCCGGTGCCTTTGTCTCATTGTAAGATAGCAAAGCACAGTGTATTTCATCTTTTGAAAAAGAATTAACCAATCCATTTGATTCTTGAGAGATGAGCATTTTAAAAGGCAGTTCTAAGAGATCAAATGGCACACAATTTTCTCCCATAAAAAGATTTTTAAAAAATCTTCTAATAGCAAATCTTATATCATATGGGTCAGTATAGGAATGCTCTCCATCATATATAGTAAGAATAAGATTATTCTTATAATGCATCGATGCTAGTGAGTGAAAATACTTGGTGTTACGGTCCCCATCTTTTATCCATTTCACCCTTGATTTTTATCTCCACAATGATTCCTGGATTTAGAAACATAATAAAATTCTAAACGAAGCATAGACAGCTCTTCAAGCTCACTTGGTAAGAGAGGCCTAGAATCCATTAAAGAATTAAAAACATCAAGTTTACATTGTAAAGAAGAAAGGTTAGTAGAAATGTCTCCAAAAGAATTTTCATTCCAAGATTTCAGCTTGGTTCTAAAAAATCTCAGTTTTGAATAAAAAAAAAAACCTGCATGTTGTAACATCTCTGCATCCGCCAAAATAGAAGAAATAATGTTCAGAAACCCTTCTGTGTTATACCAAGCATCAATAGATCTCAAAGGCTTTAGGCCCCAATTAGTAGCTGAATCTGATCTGAAAAGAAGAGGAACATGACCTGATGAATACTTGGAGAGAGCCGAAAGCACTCCTTTAGGCCAAAGATTAAATAGAGTTGGAGAACAAAAAACTCTATCAATTTTTGACCTTGAAATAGAATTCTGCCAAGTAAAAGCGCGACCAACAAGAGGCAATTCAACTACACTAGCATCACCAAACAAAATTCTGAAAGTCTATCTTGGGTTGAGTAAGAGTATGATAATTCCATCTTTCTGAAGGATGTAAGATCTCATTGAAATCTCCAGATAAAATAGCATACCTTGCAAAATTCAAAATAGGCAACAACTCTTCCCAAAGCACAAATCTTTCCAAAGCACTATTAGAAGCATACACAAGAGTGAATCTAAAATTATTTTCATCCCATATAAAATCAATGGATATCCATCAATTGCCTGTCTAAATATTAAAAGGAGATAATAGCACAGAATTCCATAAAATAGCCAGACTTCTTGAAGCACCAATAGAATTCACGGAAGTATAGCCAAAATCAAGATGTGGCTATAATCGACGAGCACTAAAATCACTGAAATCCCTCTGTTTAGTTTCAACAAGGTCGAAAATACAAATGTTGTACTTTTTTACAATAGAATGAATCAATTGTTGTTTATGAAAAAAAAAACCCAGACCTCCTCTATAATTCCAATTAATAAAATTGAATAACATTATAAAATGAAATAGGACCTTGAAAAGAAGAACGAACACTCACTGTTTGAGTGCACCAAAATCCTTGATGAAGTTCAGCTCAAGAATCTTAATAACATCATCTTTATCCCCTTCTTTGAAAAGCTTTAACCATATTCCCATGTGCCAAGTCTTTTCAATTTCCTGGCAAAAATTATAGTTGCTGCCATCTCTTTGTTTCTCCATTGCAATTCTTCTACAATCGGCAATCCCTTCATTTGATACTTCACACCTGGAATTAAGAGAACCTTTTTCTATGTCATCCATTAGGTTGGCTTTTCATGGGATTCTTCTTTATTTTTCTCCTCTTTGAATTGACGAAAGGAGCTGGGATTGGGGTATCTGGAACTGCCTCTTCTTTCGCACTAGATGTTGTCACCTTGTTGTCATTATGCAAATCCTGCTCTTCATTAATTACAGGTTCATCATGATTAGAAATGCTCAAAGCAGTAAAGGAATTACTCAAAACCACAGGTGAGCGATGTGTCATTGGAGAAGCACCCATAACTGAACCATTCACAGAATCAGAAAATTGATAAGAATTCTTGAAATTGTCAAAGACAACAGGATAATCAATCTCTAATGCATCAATTTTAAAGACTGCATTCTCACATGAAATTTTGAACATGTTAGCACAATGTAACAAATCAGTAGAGACTAGCACTAAGCCTGTGTCCAACCTGTCTCTAGTAAAACCAGAGGGGTTCAATACTTCCCTAAATCTGTTGCCAATCAATTGGAAGATTTCCTCACCCTAAAGGTAAACCGGAACTCCAGGGATTCGAATCCATACTAACATTTTCTTAACAAACATAAAAGGTTTGATATCCGATATAACATCAAAAACTCCATAAAACCAGGATGATGAGAGTTGAGGAAGGAGTCTTTCTGCTGGACTGATTCGAGCGAGATTAGAACATGTCGATCCCCTAGGAATGAAACTGAGTCATACTGAATCTTATGATCTGCTAGGATTACCTTTGTTTTCAATAAAAAAATCCACTTCGTTGGCTTTTGCGACAATCGAACTTTCAATCCATTCCGGTTTCTACTTAGGCTTGAAAATAATAGATTCTTATTTTTTGCCCTTGTCTCCAATCACCTGGGCATACATTCTCCCATCCCTTTTTCTCACTGGCAATTGTTTGGGGCCTTCCTGTTTGTATGGTTTTCGATCTATGGATCGATGAGAGAATTGAGAAGCATTTGAATATGGATGACGTGCAATATAAGCCCTCATTTTCCTTGAGCCAATAGAAATTGAATTAATACTCCTAATGATGTGGAAAGGATTCCTATTGCCAGAAATATGCAAGCCGAAGTCCAATCTTCGAATGTTCTGCCTCCGAGCCAATATAACAGTACCAAGAACGTCAAACTTCCTAAACGCATCAGTAATCTTAGAAGAGTCCCAAGAGGTGGGAAATTTTTCAAAATAGATGACTTTGGCTTGGTTATGGTTTTGGTAAGGTTGTCTATGGTATTTGTAGGTGGTGTTTAAGGGTAGATTTCCATCGGTGTGATGGCCGTAGTGGTTTGTGTTTGAGGGGTTAGATTTCTAGTAGGGAGTAGTGGGATTTAATTGTTCATGAAAGTAATTATTGTGTTTTCCTTTTGAGCATTCTTGTATAATGGTGTTTCATTTACTATCATTGCCACTAGGGATCCGAAGCTGTCTTAACGTAAATTTGAACTAAAGAAAATAAACTTTAAAAGTGGGTCTAGAGTAGTAATCATTAACGGCTGTTGCGGGTACTGTGATCTTCAAAACAAATTTTCATTAGCAGTTGTTGACGGCTGTTCCCAAGCATCTATGTAATGACCGTAATTTTCGGTTTTTCAATTTCTAAGCCCGGGAGGGTATTTTTGGCATTTATTGCATTTTTACTGTTATTAATTAAAAATAATAGTAAACGATGTCCGTTTAATTTAAAATTTTGCACGGGCTGCATT